>JAHWXV010456715.1:0-14740 GCA_024586415.1 Phrixothrix hirtus
AACTACGACTGGTTAAGAGCATCATCATCCCTAGTCTGACATATGGGGAAGAGATATGGACGAAAGGCAGCCCGGCTACTACTAAAAGCATCACGAATACACAAAACAAGATCCTTAGATCTATCACAGGCGCTCCTCGTTACCTCCGGAATAAAGACCTCCGCCGAGATCTCGGCGCCACTGATCTACTCAAGAGAGCCGCCGAACGGAGGGAAAACATGAAGGAGCGTCTATCGCTACACCCCAACCTATCTATACAGATGCTAGCCGGGAACATGTCCTAAGTCCGCTAGATTGAGCAACCTTGGTACACACATTATGTACCAAGGGCTGGCCAAGCTCGCCCATATAGTCAGACAGACTAAATGCTTTAAATAAGGGATGTAAAAAAAAAAGAATTTACAATGTCTTATAAATTTTATTTGGTGAACTGACGAGTAACATTTGATATAAATATCAATATTTTTGCTTCTTTAACTCGATAAATAATTTTGTTCGAATATTGAAATTCATTTGAAGAATTGATTACTGGAAGTTATATCTGAAAATTTATTACAAATTCAGAAATTCCCTGAAACACAAAATTTTCTTTTGCAATGAAGGTAATTTTATTCAAAAAATTCAACACTGGCATTTGATTGCCTGAAATTAATTAAAATGTCAAAAATATTTGTTTTCTTTGATTCAATGGTCATTGTTAGAAATTTTCCTTTTCTTGGCGTGTTTTGAATATAAAGTTTTCAGGAAATTACGCCCAAATTCACTTAAGTTTCAAAAATTGTTATTTTGTGACGGGAATTTACAATTTCCGAAAATTTACTTTAATGAACTAAATAATAATATTTGATATAATTATTACTATTCTTGCTTTTTGATTCCATAAATAGTTTTTCCTGAATATTTAAATTCATTCGAAGAATTGATTACAGAAATTTACTATCTGAAAATTTATTCTAAATTTAGAAATTCCTCGAAATTATTGGAAATTACCTAAAATCATGAAGATTTTCTTTTAATGAAGATAATTTATTCAGAAAATTTTGCACAAACAGTGCATAGCCCGAAAATATTCGTTTTCTTTGATCCAATGATCATAGTTCAACCCTAAGAATTCCAAATCGTTTGTTTTGAATACAAAGTTTTCAGGAAATTATACCCAAATTCACTAGAATTTTAAGAATTCCTATTTGTTGACGTCAATAAAAATTTATTTAGGAGATTGAGAGTGCAAATTCATTTGAAATCTTTAAATGTTTGTTTCTTTTGAGTGTAAAGTTTAGTTTAAGGAATTAGGGATGGGAAGTTGAGAAAAATTGCAATTCCTGAAAATTATCTAAAAATTCAAAAAAATTTGAAGATTCTATAAACATACTGTGTGTTAGATAGTATTGCTTTCCTGATTCAATAACAATTTCTTGATATTTAGTGAAATATAACTTGTTTACGCAGCAATTGGACATTTTTTGAGAAATTTCGAACAAAATCTTACAATTTCCAAGAATTTACAAAAATTAAGAATTCTAGAAATTTGGAAATGTTACTTTCCTCATTCTATAGTTTTGATTATTTTCAATTAAACAATTTATTTAATGAATTCGCAGTGACAGTTAGCCAAGAGTTTTAACATTTTTATTTTCTTATGTGTACTATAGGCAAATTTGCAATTCCTGGAAATTTATTAAAATTGATTGTTAACAAATTATAGACGGAAGTTCACCATAACTGTTTCTGACTCGTTTAGCTATTTAATTCAATAGCAATGATTTCTTCAGAAAGTAAATCTGTATTTGGGAAATTTAAAATAATTTCAGAAAATTTTTTACATATTTAAATTTTGTGTTTCGATTGCGTAAACATAATTTACTAACGGAAATATATATTTATTATTAATTTAATTTAATTTAGATAGTTTAAATCTTTACCAACTTTTAATTTACTTATTCTATCGAATGTTTGAGACTTGAAACTATTTATTCAAAATATTTGACGAAAGTGTGTCACTAAAGAACAATTGATGCGATGGTCATTTATCTTAAATTTTATATAAAATATGAAAACAACAATCAAACCAAATTCATTTTTTATTTTATAACAATTACTAACGTTAATTAGTTTGATCTCTTTGATGCTAACATACGAGGATATATTGAAAAGTTTTTAAAATGGCAATAACAAAATAATTATTATTCAAGGTTTATGTGGCACATATAACTTTTTGTTTTTCTCCTAGAAAGATCCTTAAAATAGCCATTTGAAGCTGTCTCTAGTTAAATTTTTAAATTTGGCGTGCAGTACTGAATTCGTGCTTACCAATCGGTGCTTAAAAACCGTCGGAATCCTTTTAAAGTGTTACACATACTCGACCGAGGTTCTGGCTTAAACATAGCATTTTTCTTGTGAAAGTTTTCTCATATGTATTCATACATCTTCACTCTGGTGGTCTGATAAAATCATATCATGGATTCTAACGAAGATTTCTGGTTGGTAACCATTTTTGAACGTCCTGTGGTTCACTAGGTGTATGTACTGGTCATGTTTGAATTCAGTTACTTAGAAACTCTTAAAAACATGTGATGGTGGTGAGTCCCTAACATGGGTGGGTTTTCGTAACCATTTCTGTTCAACCGAAAGAATTTGGGAATTGCAAGAATTTCGATTTTATCCCTAAATGAGAAAATACACCAAATTGTTCGACTTGAATACTTAAATGTTTGTCAAAACAATATTATTTGAAAGAACGATTTGACATATTCTATTGATTCATATCAATATCCTAGCGGTGATCTGGAAATTTTTCCATCTATCCTTGTATTTTTGCATAGGGTATCCAAAAATGTATGCAGTTGAATTGAAATCTGGATAATTCCTAATTTTCGATATCAAAAATATATTAGTTAATTAATTTGTTAAATACTTAACGGTATCTAACTACTATCGGGTACAAAAGTTCTGGCCGCTGAGGCCAAAATTTAAGACGAAGTATTATATTGAATTCCTAATCACATAATCACAGCTTCTTGTAACTTTTAAGCAATACCAGAACAATTTATCGGCTATGGCTTATGTTAAATTTGTTCTTAGAACACTCATGTAAAATATCATATATGGAATTTAAATTAGTCCGCTGATAATAGTCGTACTGAAATTATTTTTGTAGCAAGCTGAGAATAAGGATTATTATAACTCAAACTATTTTGTCTACGTAAAGATTTATAAGCAGATATTTTTATTTATTTGTCGGTCGAGAGATAAAACAATGTTTTTCAAATATGTTGCATATTTTTATATGTATTATTTGTTGAAGGTACGAAACGGCTTTAGTCATTAATTAATTATTAACAATCACTATGCATTGCTACCAAAGTTGATCGATATTTGTAGTCGAATGGTAAAATATAATGATTACGTTTATATTGTTAACACTAAAAATAACCAACATACCATACACACCTATATATCGTAAGGACGTATTTAATCCTTTTAATTTTTCAGAATAGCGGTTTTAAATTATAAATCTACACGTTTTAATGGAACAAATAACTTTAGATGGATTACAAGCTTCATATTGCATATTTTATAAACCCCTAAATATTGATTAACACAGTTTCGTGAGGTCATAAAGAAGGTTCTAAAAATTCATTTAATGCATATCTCAAATTTTATTATATTTGAATTACTCGGCTACGTCAGAAAATCGACGATATTGTTAGAAATTTTCTGAATTTCATAGAATACTTTTCAAGTAATTAATTGGTAAAGCTACCTCGTTAAAACCAACGCTCCTGTTAGCATTAAACACCATGTAACCTTGAACTGTGCTCATTTAAATTAATTGCATGGGTAGTTGGTTGCTATTATTTTCTAAAAACGAGGGTTAATACTTTTGCAGTCGATAGTAGTTGCGATTCTTATTGAGTTGTTTGAACTAATTAACCAACCCTTCGTTTGATCAACATTTGAAAGAAGTTTGATTCAAATAATGTTGGCGACTGCATGATAAGTTTAAAATTATATACAAGTACACTATTACAAAAAAGGACATTGAAGCTTTTTATAAATTTTTATAAATTTTCCTAACATTTGTGTTATATGATGCAAAATCACTAATTAGTTTGAAATTGAAATTGAAATGTACTTAAATATACTTCTAACATTTTTAAATGGAAAACTCCTGTTATCATCAAGTTCTAAGATCAAATTTCTCTGCAATATTCCAAACATTGCTATACTATTAAGACTTTTATAACAATGAATATTATGTTAATTTTACTGAAATTTCATTTAAATTGGATTTGTCAATTTTAAGCTACAAATATCATAAAGTATTCTTGAATCACCAACTCCAATTCATATGTTGAACTGTTCCTGAATTTACGGACTGACATTCTCTAAAGCGAACAGAATGACGGGGTATCATTTTCAATTAATTTCCCAACCCTTTCTTATTTCCCATTCCTGGTTAAAGAAAGGTCTCAGTTATTTATATATTAATACATCCCCTTGTGGGGACTGAACTGATTAAAAAATCAATTAAAACTAAAGTACATTTTATTGAATAATTTATTTTTCATTTAAACAATTTTAAAATCAAAATTATTTCATTAACAGTAAAATTGTTAAACATTTCTGTTGATCGTTTATTTAAGTATCAAAAAAATGCACAAAATTGTATTTAAAGTATTTTAGTCAAAATTCCATTTTAAATGATATTAAAGCATTATTTTGTTACATTTTTAATATATTATGAAGTTCAATTTCATAAAATTATTTACCATACATTAGGGCATAAAAAATATTTATAATTCTATTATGGAAACGAGCTAGCGTTTGATCAGGTGCATTGTATTTAAATTTTAGCGTCATTTTATTTAAAATAGACCACTTTAGTAGCGATTACAATTAAAATACTTTGAAAAACTCGCTTTACAAAGGTATTAACACCTCATACGATTTGCGTTGAACCTTTTTTCATACTTTGCAAATGGTGGCTTTTTCCCTTTATTTTTACCTAAGAGATAGAAAAAAGTCACGAAGAATTAAAGTTGAAAGAGCATAAGAGGCGTGGAGTTATGTTTGCGCTGTTGCGCCTAAAAATGAGTACGTTGTCAATATGTAAACGAGTGCTGCCGTATTAGAGCATTTAATTCTGTACTCACCATGGTTCAAACTCTCAAATACACGGTGTATCATAAAAGCATGATCTAGCGTTGCAGGCAGGTAGAAACTATTTAAGCAACACATTTTCTATGCATTATTGGTTTAGATCAAAAACTTTTGAAAAAATTAAATAAAGTGTTGTCCAATGTTTTCAACCACTTACTAGCTAAGGAATTAACATTTAACCCGTAACCTAATAAATATTTCCTTGGTTTTGAATTAACAAACATTGCTGTACATGAGTAGCTAATAGCGTTTTCCACATTGTGCACTACGGAATGCACTATCTCTGTTCGGTCGAATTTAATGTGCACTTACTCTGGACCGTTGCCAACTTCGTTCGAATGTAGTTATTTTGGAAATCGTGTTCCAGTTGGTCCGGCATTCAATCACAGAATTAATTCCTATTTTTATCTTATAATATTATAAACAAAGTTTAATTTATTAATCCAGCACATTAGTTTAAGAATATGAAATTTATATACATAATTATATTAAAAACTTCTCTAATATTAATTTAGCTTCACTGACTTAAAAAGAATTCAGTATTATTAAATTTTTAATTAATGGCTTCATTGTATTCTCTTAAATTCCAACATGGAAATTTGATTTAAACTATTATAAAATTATAAATACCTACACCCTGTTCTGAAAGTTGAAAAACCACATCCAAATAATTTTTAATTTTTGATAGTTCTGTCTTTCGGATATAAATGTTGCAATTTGAATTAATTCCTCACCATCATCACTACTTTCAGACGAATCTAAAGCTTCTAAAGCACAAGGTATAATACGAACACAAGTTCGAACTTCGACTATACTTTTATTTTCGAAATATCAAGTTTACAGGAAATTATTAGTTTCCTAACTTGCACTGACCACCCGATACGGTGCAAAATATATTGTCGCAGGAGCTAATGCATCGGGGGAGAAAATCAAGTGGGACGCGTTACCATTAATTGGTGATAACCGTAAATAGAAGCCGAAGGCAAAATTCTGTGTGAGGAAGCAACAAGTGCACACTAGTGCTCGAAATGGAACTTGCTATTAGTTATATGGGGTTTGTTGTGAAAATACGTTATTTCGAAAGCAGAGTGGTATTGATTTTTATTGTTATCAGTTATTGTATTAAAATAATTAAGACTGAGTTAGTTTTAAATAATTATAAATACGCCAGTGAATTATTTATGTATATTATTTTTTCTAATTAAAACTGTAGTTGAAAGAATTTGATTATAGAGGCGAAGGTGAACCATCAAAAAATTGCACAATCGCTTTGTGCGTCCTAATAGGCCATTCATTAATACAATAGGACGATTGTCCTTTTCGACAACCACTTTAAGATACGTTGCCTTGTTTTCCCGTCCTCTCCAAAAACAACATTAAACTTATATTTAAACAATACAAGATAAATTATTTGAATCCTAAGAGGTAAATTAATTGTTCCCTTCTTAAAAACTCTTTAATGTTTTATAAACAGCGTACGTGATCTCTGCAGCATTTTGTATTAGCAAAGTATTTGGTAATACATACTTAAGCTACTGCGTAACCAACGTCCTTTTTCTGAAAACGTGGGCCTACATTTTTCAAAATTTAACTTTGAACAAATAATTTTATCAAGATTTTTTGTTGCAAATGTCGTTTTAATATATGATTAACATTTGATCCTGATCCTCGCAATTGGTCGCGTTCCTTGTCTTATTTTTTTGGCTATTGGAGATGTCGGTTTCTTTGCAATGATTGATGTTAGATTTTTGAGCCGTAGCTGTATATTAAACTACCATCGTCGGTACTGAATCCTAGTATAATTTTGGTTCGTACAATGTATGAAAAAGAAGTTGTGATTTTAAAATGATCCTCCTGGGCACGGATGTGGAAGTTACGTAATGCATGCTTAACTATTGGCACGTTGATAATATTCTTAATTTGCTCGATGGTTATTTGGCATACTTTGTTAATCAAAACGCGCTTTGATATTTCATCTACAAATCTTCTCTGGTAATAGTTTGCCCCTTCAAACTTCAATTGCTGTTCGAAATACCTCGTTCATTGCTTAATGGCCACAAGATTTAACCTTTTTAGGTACTTTTGTTGACGATTTTCCGATTTTGACACAGAATTTGATTAAGTCTGATTCCCATGGTGAACTTGGATCTAAAGCCACAGAAATCTATGAAACTTTTCGCTTGTCTGTGCGCTCATAATCCTGCCACCCATGCACCGTTTGGACTTTATTCAGTTACTGTATATAAAGTCACAGATTCCAAGTGTTTGGCTTTAGCTGACTTTTTCCCTAAACGGTTAATGCATTTGATAAAGTACTTATGTGAAACTTTTTTCCGATAAGCTGTTATAATGTTATCTATCTGTACTAATTTTTATAACTACCTTATTCCTTTATGATGTTATAACTTTTGAAGTATAGATCTTGTTAGAATTTTTTCCTCAATTCTTAGAGGTTTGGGGTTTTTATAAAAGCGACGGTTGTCATAAAAACATGATGGATTATTAATCATCAATTAGTTTTAATTTATTAATTTTACGTTGTCTGTCAATTTTCAATATGGTTTTTAGTCAAAATAAATGTGTTGTAATTTAAATGTCGCGTCGTTTTGTTTTTTTTTTGGGCAGAACGAAATTAATATAGATAATTTGTTTTTAGAGTTTTGACAGTTCGGTTGGAACGTCTAAATAGTCGATTTTGTTTCGCATTTTTGGTGATATTGACCGGTTTTAGTAATTCCCTTGGCGAAGTACGTGCGGTATTTATATAGGCGATGTGAAATAATTGGAAACGTCACGTCGATACATGAAGATGCGAGCGAAGCCGTAAGTGCGCATGGGGGAATAGCAAAGCTTGTTCTGGGAGACGAGCTAAGGAACGTAACGACGTAATTTGCGTGGCCGCGAGTGTGTGTATCCGGGCCCGCAAATAACCACCAAGTGGGAATTGAAGAGTCTCCTCTTTTATAGACTCTGATGTCGGTCGTGGATCCTACAGGTATAGACCCAGGATAGGGATAAGCTTATTCCATAATGCGTTATCTATAACCATCTTCAGTTGCGTGCTGTAAGACCCTGTATTTTTGGAGTGTAGGAACAAGGAGATAATTCTTTCTTACGCATCACCAGGCATGTGTTGAAACCTGTAGTATTCACAAACCCCTCGCAGTGCCACATGCTCTCTTCTTGGTGTGACTTAGTTCCTTACCACGAAAAGAAGGAAGCCCTGTCTGAAATGTAAACCTTAGTTTTCGGTATTAACAACCGAGGGTCTTTGTAAGAGATATTTATGTACTGTGTTTCTCCAGTGAAACTTAGTCAATAGAGGATGGAGTGTCTCTACCATACTCGCTCGTTTGATCGATCTGTTGGATCGTTGATCTTGACTACGGTTAATTGGCGATCTAGTGTAGCTAAATTTAGTTGTACATTCTTTTGATTTATTCTTATGCGGAACGATTGCGCTGAATATTAGTCGCAAAATTTGTGATGTTTTGATTTTGCAATTAATTTGATTATACTGTCAAACGTCTTCCCAGTTATTTGTTTTATTTTAAATATTAAGTTAGCAGTAAGATCACTACCTGCAAAGCTTATAGAATTGGGAGCCGGTCTGAATAGTACCTGTGTCACACCTGAGGACGTACAGTGGGGCTTGTTCCTATCATTGGATTAGTTAGAACGTTACGGGTAAATAAACGCGAGTAACCAGTTCTGGCTCACTGGTTGACGCCGGTTGATCATATCCTTTATCGCGACCTGAGTCAGTGGCGCCCCAACCATCCTGTGTAACGCGGACTCCAGCATTATCTTCATCGAAACTGTTAACAGCGATTTCTGCCGGTGTTTCGAGCATCCCTAGCACCGTAGTCTAGCCACGCTTGTTGTTAGCGTTGGGTCCGTAGATCAAGAACGTTGGCCATTCTAGTGTCGATTTGGACCGTGAGCGTGGCAATCCATAAATTCTTAAGCTGAACTTTTAAAATAACGTTAAATACGATTTCTCGAGGTTTATGGATCAGTCTGCAGATAATGCGATTTAATACCCTTATTTACCCATCGCACCATGACGTTAAAAAATATCAAAGATAAATAAAAACATACTCAAGGAAAGCTGAATCAAATTAAACAAATAAAAACTCTAGTTTGAGAAAAAATATTAAATTAAATGAAGTTTGAGCAAATGTCTCATTTGGTACAAACCTGACAACAAACCATGCCCTTCACGTGATTTTCACCACGAATAAAACGAAGCAATTTGTCTTAATTTATCTCAATAGTGATCCTTCTATTATTAGAAGAAGAAGCCGAAAAAATTTTAGTAATTTGGGGTTTATATTCAGTTTTGGTGCGCTTTAAACATATTTCTTTGGAAACACATTATTTAGATCAACAGCAGCCGTAATCTCTACGTTTTTCTTTATACTAGTTGTTTTTGGATTCTAAGTCATAACTAGTGATTATCTTCGGCAATGGACTTGTTTCGTATTTACATATAAACCACCGATTTTTCTCTTGCTTAAAAAATTCAACTTTTATGCTGAAGCCTTAAACTCTTTTTATTGGATATCTTGATGACCTTCTTGTTTAATGTTTTCTTCTCCTTCTTTGCTAACCGCTATTCATCTTTATTCAATAAGCCTAGAACCCAAGATTTTATTTAGCCAAAAGTCTAATTGCGACAACACTAAACGATGTAGTGGCCATATAGCCCTAAAGCCTCTATACATATGCTTGTACGATTAGTGCAAACTCCTCAAGCTGAATAACTTATCATCCTGGTTTAAAGTGTATCCAGTTTGTAATTGAAAATATGATATTTACCCTTTTTGTCGAACACTTTTAAAACATTTTGAAATCACACAAAATCCTAACTCGTTCACATTATACTGAATATGATAAGAATGTATACCCATTTTCAGAAATGTTATCTATGTATTACTTTCTGAAGTTGAATTAAATCACGGTAGAAATATTCTATATCTGCATAGAATAGTTCTGCTCATAAGGGACGATTTATATAATGTTTGCTCAAAAGATGACGTCAATTAAATTATTTTTAGTGTCACAGGAAACAGACAAGACACTCAGAAGGATGGCGGAGGCGCGATTAACGTTCGATGAGCGAAAAACAATTTTGGGGTGGGGTTGGAAATTCAACAACTTGTGGAAGTATAATGACAACGAATACGTGAATGTGCAACAGCACCTCCAACGTGACCAACCATTGCAAACATTCGTGACAAGTTGTATGATGTACACAAGGGAAGTTTCAGGAGAACTTGGAACATGCTCATGGTAGAAATTTACCAAAAAATGTAGACGTTGAACTGAAATTAGTGGAACAAGTATACGACGCACTTTTAAAACAAAAAAATGGAAAGTTTTCATCGTAAGATGAAGACGACACTGGTCATGTTACGGGAGGATGAGCAGTTTATGTGAAAATGAAATTGAATTGTTTTTATTGGGCTTCAGAAAATTCACAAGATCATATGGGAAAAGAAATCAATTTATCGAACCTTATCGCCTCGAGCAATCCTTTTTGAAGGTACCATTATTCGTCAAATGTGCCTAGACACGCTATATACATCCATTTTTACCTATAATTTGTACCCTTTCTGGGAATGATCGATTTTACTTCCAAAACGTGCTCCTGTCTGAACACCTTTTGACATCAGACTTCTAACTTGACTTTACCTTTGACTTGGGACAGGCAGGTCCTTCAACACCTCAACTTCATACTGACATTAATTAAAAAATAGCTCATCCTAACCTTATCTAAGGATAACAATATCCGAACTGACGTATTTGCTGTTATCGGTTTAAATATAATATGTCTAAATTACTATGTACTTTTCTAATTAAAAATTTGAAGTCGAGTTATATTTTTCGGTTTTGGTCTATTATAACTTAATATTTTTGAAATTCTCTTACATTAAGATTTAACTATAAAGAAATATTTGTAATTCTACGAATTAGGTCTTTTATCTAAGCACTTCTAGTTAGATAATTTATATTATCAATTTGTGCGCCATTAGTGCTTTATATTAGTTAAATTGTCTTAAATGGGCGTACATTAAATTTTTATAAAGAAGTAATCTATCAAAATTTAACTGTAATCGTTGTCAAGTTTTAATTAAATTCGGCGCTTTTAGATAATTTCAAAGAATTTATATTTGAATTCCTTCGTGGACTTCTTTTTCTATTTTAGTTTTACCTAAAAATCATGTGTTAACAGAAACTTAAATGATATTACAAAAGTATGAAATTTAAGGCGCAATTTTTCTGTCAATTCAAAGTATATTTAGAATCGAAGTTACTACATAAAACTTCTCTTTTGAATTGTCTTCCTACTCATGCTTTATTTAATTGTACTTGTTAATGATTTTACCATATCGTTTTAATAAACAAGTCAATATTTACTTTTCAGTTATCAACACTTTTACAACTACGTTTAATTTAAGGTTTGATATTTTTCAAACGAATTTACATTATCTAATGCTTATGTTAGAATGTAATCTTACAGAAAGGTTGCTTTTTCACTTTCACGTAAGAAGTCAGTTGATTAGTTTGTTTCTCATTACCCGCCATAATTTTTGATGACCAAACAATCAAGCGCAATTATTTTTGAAGTCTATCTTTTATTTATTTATTATGGATATAGTTTGTTATAATAGTTTTAATGCCGGTTCGAATATAATATTATCACTAATGAAGGATACCATATACAGGGTGATCACAATAGTGTCACCGTTTTACAATGAAGCTCTTGTTACTTTTGCCGGTTTCGGTGTGAACATATTACTGAATTCTTTATATAAGTAAACGGCGTGGCAATTATCGAGCTATTTCTAAATGACTTTGATTAGTTCTCAGAGTACTTATTTGTTTGTTTATTTTAATATTCCACCGACTTTCATCTACTCTCATTTGAGTGCAACCATGACTACTCTCCGATAAATTTGTGCTAGTTGGGCAGTCAAAATGTGCGTGTAATCTGATCTTTATATTGCAAATATTGCATTAGTTGTTTTATACGTAAGAAACTAATCCTCAAAATCTAGTATTATTTTAATCCGCAAGGATCTTGGAGTTTTAGTCCCGCCTACGACTGATCTCGATATTTTGCGATTTAAATATAATTCTTCTTATTTTCTTTCGATAAATAGGTGTATTAGAAATAGATATTTCATTATGACCCAGAATTTTTTGTCAATATAAAGCCTTTTCATTTCTAATGTCTTATAAACTTTGTAATTAAGCATAATGCCTACCTGTTTAAAAAATGTTTTAGCAAAATTCTTATATTTCTCTTATTGAAAGTTTAAAAATTTGAAGAACTGGAAATAAATATTTCTCATTGATAAGGGTTGAAAATTTATTAGAATTCCACAAAAATGACGTCTTATATTTTTAATAACGCTAAATTAACGAAATTCTTCATATCTATTTCATGTTTTCTGCTCAGAAATTCGAGCAATTCTATATATTTATGTTCTTATTTACGATCTTCAGGGTATAGATATCAATATTAAAGAGAAGGATGAAAATAAGCTCGGTTTTAATATCCATTAGTAATAAAGCTCCGGTGCGGTAAGTGGAAAGTACATACGACCCGTTGCAGGGGTGCGAACATTTCGAGGCGTCTCCATGACAACGTGCGGCACCCGCAGCAAGGATCGAAGCCGACCGTGTCAGACTTCCCACCAGGCAGTGTACATACGCCAGCTTGTACATTCCAAACCCCTATTAACTGCAAAATTAACAAGCAGTACAGTCTCGTCCAGGAAATTTAGGATTTGTATTAATTTCGCGTTTCATGTATGATTTGGATTACTTCATTTTGTCTTCAGATTAATGACGTAGATGGGTCTTCTTTATAAATTAGTAATTAGAAAATTAAGTAGTATGTTTAAACGTTTATTATAAATTAATAACCTTCTTTTTTTTAACTAATCACATTTAATTTACTGATAATGACAGTATATAATTTATCTGATCTTCCCTAGCTAAAACTTTAAAGTTTAATATCTAAATTGCCTATAAATTCTTTATATATTATGAGACACATAGTTAAACATGTTTTAATAAAGCTTAGCTTTATATACCTAATATAATTTAAAAATAAGCAAACGATTTTGCGAAATATTTGTATTTTATTGCAGTTAATTGGAAATTTTTAAATATTGGTCTAAATGATTCAGAAGGCGGCTTTGAATATTGGAAGAAAGTATCTCCTTCTACAACAGAAAAACAGATTACTAAATATTATTTAATGATGTAGATGATGATTTTATTTACGAATTGATGAAAATAAGCAGACATGTGAATTGATTGGTTACAAGAAAATATGCTTTTATATAAGGATATTGAATTTTATGCCTATATTTTGACTTAGAAAACAATCCTGTGCTAGTGTTATATAATTTAACCCTAAATTTTAAAACAATGGTGTCGCCATTGCTTTAAAAATACATAACGTTTCCTTCTTATTTTATGTGTAGGTATAATACCGTCTGTACTTGCAGTAGTTATAATAGCTTAGAAACACTTATAAATGTTATTTATAAAACCGATCTACCCTTATTTAAAAATAATTTCAACTGAAAAACGAGATAAATATCAGTCTTTTGTTTGACTACAACAACCCTGAAATTAAACCAATTTAAACACTTCACTATTATTTAAATGATTTGAATAATAACCGATCGAATTACACCGGATATAATACAAAGATGGCGGTACTTTGAAAGCGGCCATTTGCAGGCTTCAGCGGTAATAATCAAATAGCGGTTCGCTATTTGAAATTTATACGGCTGGTTCTCTTTGTTCTGGGCTGTGGATAACAAGAAAATAAGCAATTCAGGAAGTTCCTTTAATTAATTATTTCCATTCACTTTATTTATCTTGCTTTATGTTTATGTCCTTTTATTTAAGTTTTTTTTAACTTTTGCATCATTAAGTTGCGTTTAAGTTAAATTTTTCACATTCCATTCTTTCAACATTTATCTAAATAAAATTGGTTTATCAGTTTTAGTTTGGATTTTTTTCAAACGTTTTTTATACATTCCTGGTTCGTTATATATAAGGACAGCTTGATTTTTAAGCATGAAAAGCGGGAACAAAAGCTTCTTAGGTTATAGAAATTTGAAATATGATGTAACAACAACTGACGTGTCCGGTGTACTGTAAAATAAACTGGCGAGAAACTACCCTATCGGTAAAGCGTAACGCAAAGACCGTCAGAAATGCATCAGATTATTTTACCTTTATTGATGTTCCGCGGGGGTTGTATTGATGCTTTAAAATTTAATACAGCCGCAAGTTTCTAAAACTAAAGCATCAAAATCTGGAGGTACTTGAAAACCTTTTATAAACACATGATATTTAATCTACTGAAACAATACACTTAATAATATTCCGTGGACATAGAACTACGACGTATTTGTGGATTAAAAATAAGTCTATTGAACCCAGTTTACCTCTATACAAAAGTGCTTCGTTTGTCCGTTAGAGGAAATCAAAGTTTAAAAAAATAAACAAATTTTTTAAGATATTTTAAGAACCGATACTCCGA
>JAHWXV010456718.1:0-17986 GCA_024586415.1 Phrixothrix hirtus
GTCAATTTATTGAAAAAGAAAGCAAATAGTTTTCGAAACGTTTAATTTTTATTAAAGTTACACAGTTTAAACCAAAAATTGTTTTAATTATAAATAAATTATGCTAAGCAATCAAGTAATAATAGTCTTTTTAATTTAAAAATGAAAGATGTGGAGTAACTGTCAAATTCAAAGCATATATGATCGCAATAAACACTTAAATTAAGATCACATATGAAACAATGCATAAAATTCCCAACGAATTTTTATTTTTGGGAATTTATAGGGTAGCCAATTTTTTTGCCAGTCAATGTAGTTTTAATGAGAATCCGGATAAAGCGGGGACAAGAACGAGGGATGCTGCATATACATTTACCCTAGTAGCAGCAGCACCAGTAGACAACTCATTATCAAGCTCCACAGAGTGCCAATGCGTCCACGGATGAAGAGTCAACAGTGGGAAGAAATTCCAGAAAGACCGCCTTTCCCTAGTACCTAAGGGTGCGCTGTAAAGAGCAACACTGCCGTTAGTTTCACACTACGCTATCGCCATAATTTTTGTTGTTTCCGTCTCTGGGATTTGTACACTTCAAATTTGTGAACAATATTTGTTTATTGGTATACTTGGAATTCGATCTAGGACTTAATTTTCTGTACGTCGGTCATTTGAAAACGAATATATAATGCAAAAGTATCCTAGTCTTGAGTCTGTTATACATAGCCACCGCATCTATCGAGACACTCTTCTCATTACAAAACAAAACCAATATATTCGTGTGAAAATACCTGTTGCTGATTGAAACATTGTTCAATTGAGGCCTTCACGTCTTCGTTCGATGCAATCTTTAAAGGCATGTTTCTATTCGAAAAATACGTGCAAATCACAAGAAGATAGGACAAGGCTATAAAATTACTGTCTACATTCCTGTAATCCGTGGTGATTATTATGGGGTAAAGTAACATGCTCCGCAGTTCATTTTTTGAGCGTTTTAACATAGCGCTCGACATTTACGATCGCAACTTTCTCCAAGAAGCATGTGTTGATTGAAATAGAATGTCACAATTACTTTACCCCACTGTCTTTATATGACCTTGATATATTAAATGGCGAGAATCGAAATGGGTTCAACGACGACTCTTTATTTCATGCTAATAGTTATGGTACCATGCATATTACATGTATGACAAAATAAAGTGATATTACAGCTGATATTGCTACAGATGATGCAGGGGAGTGGCCACGCGATAGCATTTTTGAGCGCTATCAAGATTATGGAGAATTCGATAAGTACGGACTTTTCGGCACTGCAGTCTACTGAAGATGTTCCGATAAATGATGGTTGACTTGGATCCATCCATGCCACGATGACGTTACCCTTTAAGGTGAAGGTGCATTAATCCGAAGAAATTGTTTTTCACCAAGGAAGGATCATCATTTATTCGTAAAATTCGATTCTTCGATCGGGATCATCATCACTTAATTCCTTTACAAGATATATTTTGAAGGGATGCCACCTTTCATGTTTCAGTACTTTGTGTACACTTGTAAAAGGTATATCATGATACAGACGGATCTGACGAATACTGCTGGGCAGATTATTTCCCATAGAAAGTGATACGTTTAATTTGGTGTCATTTTCAACAACTGCAAGGGCCTTTTTTTGGCAAATCTTCTGCGGTACCAAATTTTCTTACTGTTCATATTGATTTATATCTGACCTCTGTCGATATTTATTATTAAATAAATTACACACTTCATGTTGTGTACGAATCCTACCACCATATCCAATTATCATAAGAACTTCAATTCCTTCTTTTACATATGAACGCATCGTTGTGAAAATAAATGCTAACAATCAATAGAAACAGTAAAATTTTAGTGATCGACTGTCATTGATGTTAACATCAATTGCACAGTAAACTACTTCATTGAAAATGCGATCAAATGTTACTCAAATTTCTAACTTTAAATGCTCGTATCTCTCAAATTAACAACCTTAGATCATACAAATGATACATTTCTGAAAATGTATTTTCAAGTAGAATCCAAGAATAGAAAAATATATAGGGTGTTCTAATTAAAATATGCAACGACAACATCATTACTGGAATAGTTATGGCGCTAAAATTATAATAAGTATAAGAACGTATGTGAAATTAAAAAAGAAAATTGACGTGTCCGCCAAATTTTTCCAGAATCATCTTGTTTGGAAGATAGTGAGTTTATTCCATACTTTATGTACGAAATGTATTCAGCGTGATGATTATGTATGGAACAAGTTTAATATCTCGAAAAATATTAATATTTCGAAAACATTAAACAGGGGTATAACGATTTAAATTTCTGCGAAACTTTTAACATTATACACAAAGCAACGTCCTCCTTATCCGTTATATGACGTCATCAATATTTCCTTTTAAATGGCAAGCCGAAAATATTTTTGCAGATTATTGTTCGCTATTTCATCATGTGTAAGTCATAATGACCTTTGTATTATACAAATACGCTGTTGCTTATTGAAGATAGTATTTTCTTTATTTAGATAATTTAAAACATTCTAGATGTTACTTAAACAATTTTATTTGGGATACTGTTTTAAGCACATTAATAAAATCGGTAACTCATGAAAAGCAATATTTCACAAAAGAACAGCAATTTTACACAAGATGTAAAAAACCCCAATTATCGATATTACACTTGTTATCGCAAGAGTATTGAACGTCTAGTTATGAGTATGTCTTTATTGGAACTCAGGTGTGTTTGATTGATTGTTTGCTTGTGTGTTTGTTTTTGTGGCTGAAGGTTCGGGATGCGGAAATTCCCTTCGGCCTCTTGGACTAGAACTGTTATATAATCATTTCGCCATGACTACTATAATTTTTCCGAATTTCCACCGCCAGTAGGGACTTTTAACGTGCCAAACATCTCATTGATGCGGGAGCTACGGTTTTACTTCCTTATCCGACAAGAAGGCATGTTTTTTAAATTCACCGACCACGATCGGGCTTGAACCTACGTCCCTTGGGTGTAGAGCAAACATATTAACCACTACACCAGTCGGGGCCGACAGCGGTGTTTGATTTACTTTGATTTTACTTTACGTCATTCAATTAAGTTTGTCATTTACTGTTTGTATCCCGATATTAATATTTGTTGTAAAGGTGTTATTAGCAAAAAAAGATACGTTCAGCAGAGGAGAGAATCGAAATACTCGTAATGATCGGCTGCAATAAAGATACGCGATCTTGACAACAGATATGTGAATTATTTAATAACAATATTCAGAAAGAGAACCAGCCACTTATTCGACGGTTAGTAAAGTAGAGGAGAAATTTCGGAGAGATGGACATGTACGAGGTTTTGTTAAAAACGGTCGTCTAAAAATTTAGATGAAACAAAAATTAATGTTCTTTTAGCTGTACAATACAATATACATATAAGCACCAGGCAATTGGTACTAGAAAACAATATTTACAGTAGAACTGTCTTGAAGCTCTTGAAGCCCGAAAACCTACATCCCCACAACGTAAAACTTGTTCATAAATTATCTGGAGATTATTTTGATAGAAGAATCCTGTTCTGCGGACGCCTACAGCAACTCTGCCTCAAAGATCCTGTGTTCGTTAAAAATATATATTTTCAGATGCAACAACGCTTTTTTTAGATGGACATGTAAATTGCCGGAACTGCACGTATTGGGTAACTAAAAATCCTCAGTGGATACAAAAGTGACAGGTGCAATATTTAAAACAAATTGACGTTTGTGTTGGAGCTGTTAGCAACAGAATTAGAGGTCCCTCCTTTTTGAAAATAACCTGACCGGACATCGTTTCTCCAAAATGAGCTGATCACCACGTTAACTGTTCTTTTTTCCCAATAATTAAATCCTAATGTACAAGAAAATAATGGTAACAGCAGAATGGACGACGGCTACAATATGCTCTTAACGTTCAGCAGCACTCGAAAGAAGTGTCCCCGAATCTCTGGATTGGCAGAAGGGGATCAATCAAGTGGTCAGCCAGGTCCGAAAACTTGACACCTCTGTATCGTTTTATGGGGTTACATTAAAAATATAGTGTATAAAGATAAGCCTGACAATTTAGAGGTAATGAAGGAGCACATACGTTATGAAATAGGATAAATTTTACCACACATTACACATAGTTTCTAGCATGTATGTATCTACCGTCTTAGACACTGCCAAGCAGTAAGTTGTTTAAATTTTAACAACCTCTGTAAAATTCATCTTCGTTTGTGAAATATTCCTTTTCATTAGTTACCGTTTTTATCAACTAAAATTTTTGAAATAACATTTAGAATGTTTTAAATTTCCCAAATAAAAAAATTAGTAGTTCCGAAAAGATTGAGAGAATTTCTATGTGAATGTGTGTTAATATACAGTCAGTTTCTGTTCAAAGATTTTTGATTAACGTAGAATAAATAGTTTGGTAATAGCGATTGTTTTATTGTAGATTTCATTCAGAGGCGTACTAGTTGTGATGTGTTTTTTGATATTATGCGTTGCTGTTTATTCTGGTTCATTAATACTATCTAAATAGAACCAAATGCACGTGACTTTAAATACTTGTCGATTTAGTACAGGTGATTAATTGCCTAACGTTATGTCTTATTATTTTTTATTACCAAGGTGGCAATCAAGTACCTCCTTGAAACTTTCCGATTGTGTTGTCACAAGAGATAACTATTCTGTTATAATGTGCCAGTAAGCAATTCATTTGTCAATTGTCAATTCTTTTAACACAAATTAAATGGTTAAATACATCTTCAGGCTTGTTCTTAGTGATATAATTAATTTCCGATTAATATTCACTAAACAGTTATTTTATTTTTGATTTTTTAATTTTGAAATGTCGTTGTTCATTCATTTATATTGATTTTAAACATTCTTGTTAATAACGTGTTCAAATAAAAGTTTTATTAACACTTAATTGATAAAATTAAGACAAATACAAACTAAAAATGTACTTAGTAGTGCAATTTTGATTCATTATGTTTATTTACAAACAAATCCAACATTTGTGTTAACAAATCAGAACCATCATAAACTACATTGCAAGAAGTGTAAACGAATTACATAATAGTGAGAGAAATCTATATAATACAGTATCCAATGGGGGTAAGAGTACGCAGTCGGGTAAGGGTACGCAGGGATTTTTTTCCCTGTTGGCATCAGTGCAAGCAGAAGTGAGTCTGATCATATCAACACGTTATTATTTTCACCCTTGTTGTCGTTTATTTAACAAGTAAGATATGATTTCGTTATGTTAGCATGTAAGTTTTCTGTGAAGAAATCTTAATTTTTTTGTAAATATGTAAAGGACTAATTCTTGCTTGTGTGTGAACACCATTATGAGGTATGTTCCCTTCCGAACATGATCACGTTAGAATTTAACTGTAGTAAATGCTACTGCCATCTATGGATGATTTAGAGAAGCAATGCGCCAGTGGCTAAGAGCAAGCGCAGACCAGATATGCGTACTATTATCCGCTCTTTAATTTGAAGCAGCCATTACAACAAAACTTTGCATTTTATTTTATCATTATTATTATTACAAAAACACAACTGGTATTGGGAACAGTATTTTATGAATTATAGGTTTAAATTTTATGATTTTTACTATTTTTAAATATTAAAAATTATGATTTTTTAATTTCGGAAATGACAATATTTGAATTAGGCCATTTTATTTTGCTTAAATTTTTATTACTTCAACTTTCCTTTTTTTATAGAACATCCTCCCTCCCAACCCTTTTATACCAAATGGCATCACATGAGTGCAAGTCTGATAGAATTATATTTACAAGTGAGATGATGGAAAGAGCTAAAAGAAGATTGGAGGCTCGTGAAAGTAAAAGGAAGGTAGCGAATGATATGGGAATCAACGAGTGCACTTCAAAAAAACACTTTTTAGGCTGTAAGTACTTTTTTTAATTATTTATATATTTTATTTTGAACTTGAGCCATAATATTTTGATGTTTCGTATTGCAAATTTATTACTTAACTCTTAACCTCTTTTTTTCAGGGCATGGTTCCGACTTTACTTGTACGATTCAAAAGAGCTTTAACAAATGAGATGGAAAGAGGCCTTGCTCAACATGGCAAATACTTGTATAGTATGTTTTATGGCTTGACCCGGAAGCACATGATAAAAGTTGCTTTTAAGTATGCTGACGTGATTGGAGTTGCCGGCAAATTTAACAATGAGAAAAAATCAGCTAGTAAAGTTTTTAAAATAATTTTGTAAACGGCATAACCTTTCTGTTCAAAATTCAGAGTAGGGCAGTGTTGCTAGAGCAATGGGTTTCAACGAAATGCAAGTGACACGGTTCTATAATAACCTGAAGAACTGTTGTCTAGAGAAAAAGTTTCCTGCCCATAGAAAATTCAATATGGATGAGACTGAAATCCCAACAGTCTCCAATAGATCACCGAAGGTGATAACACCAAAATGCAAGAAACTGTTTGTAAAATTTCGAATGCAGAAATAGGTCAAATAGTTACTGCTGTATGTTGCATGCGTGCTACCGGAGTTTCCGTTCCGCTTGTATTGATTTTTCCTAGAAAGAGAATAAATCACCTTTTGTACAAAAATACACTGTCAGCTCGCGCTGGTGTTTTTGTGTCATTCACGCTATTTAAAGTAATAGACATCAATATACCTTACGAATTATATTAGCTGCTTATAGTATTTTAATTAAGAATTCAATTCAAATCAGAAATCGTTAAAAACATCCTTTTATTTAAGCATAATCTGCCTGTTTAGTAATACAATTTTGGCCAGCATCAGTTCCTTGATTTTCATATACAGAGTGGTGTTAAGTAAATAAGCATATTTAGCATAAGAACCTTTTCTTTCAGTTTTGAATCCCGTTACTGCAGTACCATTAGCGTCTGTTTTCCGTTTTAAAGGGTAAGATCAATTTATAGCGTGACATACAGGGTGTCCTTCGAACATCACCTGTCTGCAGTGGTTTTGAAAACAGTAGCGCCCATATCTACCGATTTAGACTTATTTTCCCGACAGTGTTTAGCTTCACAGTACCGAAGAACCACGCCTCGCTCCACTGTAGCTTTGCCGGGCGTTGTTAAACACTGGCGATTCTGCCACATGCGTTATTTCGATTTCGTCTTGTGACAACACCCAACGGAACGTTGCCCTTAATCAGCGACACTGGTTACATGAATTCAGATTTGTTGATTGACTGGCTGAAACATTTTGTCAAGCATGCTAAATCATCTGCAGAAAACGCTGTTCTGTTAATGGCAGATAATCACGCATCTCACTGCTCACTACCTGCAGTTTTGTTTTGCTGAGAGAACCATATAACCTTTCTTACTCTTCCACCACTTGCGGCTCATGTGCTACAGCCAT
The DNA here is from genome assembly GCA_024586415.1 of Phrixothrix hirtus. Lineage (NCBI taxonomy): Eukaryota > Metazoa > Arthropoda > Insecta > Coleoptera > Phengodidae > Phrixothrix > Phrixothrix hirtus. The sequence continues at coordinate 7,376 of JAHWXV010456718.1, forward strand.
TGGATAGAGGTTTTCTTGTCCCTTTGAAAGCTTCATACTCATCTGTAGTTGAAAAGTTGCATATACAGAATCCAGGAAAAGTAATAAGTAATATACGAAATTTCAGGAATTTCTCAAAAAGTTTATAGCGCCACAGCCAGGGTTCAATTCGTAGAAAAAACTTTTCGAGTTACATGATTTGAGCCATACAACCCTGACATTATAAGTGATGATTGCTATTGTCCTTCACTTGTAATTTTGGCACCTTTAGATAAAGATTGCGTAGTTGCAGTTGTACCTGAAAAGAATGAAGTCTTACCTTCCACTTCTCAGATAGATATCACTATCTAATCAATCGTGTCTCTTTCTCGAAATAAACAACGAGGAGCTAAAAGGAAACGAACATCTCAAAAATCTGAGATCATGACATCGTTTCCATTTAAAACTTTGCCAGCGAAGAAAAAAAGAAAAATATAGAATTAGAGCAAGCATAAGCTAATCGAGATCTTAAGAAAAATAAAAATGGGGACAAAACTAAAAAAGAAAAACTCTTGAAAGGAAAGAAAAGGCTTATTCTGAACTGGTGCAAAAACCTAGTTTGACAAATAATGAGGTCACAATATGCCCAATCCGCGAACAATCACATGATAAAGATTGTATCCAGTGTGAATTATGCAAGCAGTGGTGGCATGAGCAATGTTCCAGCTACAAAGGCGCTAAAGCATTTGTATGCGATTACTGCCAAATTTTTAGGGTACCTCACATCCAACGCACTCTTACCACGATGTGCATTTTTAAGTATAATTTTTTAAGCTATTATTTTTATTCTTTATACACTTCTTTCTAAGTTAATAAACTATGATTCAGTGTATTTTCGAGGTTCTATCGTTTAATTTCTCATTTTTATAACGAAAAATCCACTAGGTGTGTACTCTTACCCTCCTTACCCTTAGGTCATAATTGTATAATTATAATAAAACTATTTGGACAATCGATACTATTTCGACTGTAATATTTTCGGTTAAATTCCCGATCTCTGTGTGTTATATAGTTTATGGCTCTAGTTGCTTATTTATTATCGAAAATGACATTTATTGTTCCTACAGTTTTCATAGTTATGTATTTATAGAAATGATACTGCCAGCATTATGCTGACAAAGGAGATAAAGGTTATAAATCTCTATTTGATATTTTCATTTATTGCTACCTGTTACTTATAACCTGTAGGGTAGGTATAGCCACGTATGTAAATTATGGAAAGCCTACACTTAACATTAATCCTTTGTTTATGCTATTATAATACACTTAGGATATTTAATGGTCGAAGTCCGTGAAAGTTGAAATAGAAAGTTCTACCAATTATGTACGCAACTTTTGAAAGAAACGTTCCTCAATAAAATGTAAAACGAACGGAAAACAAAAATAGGGATACTTAAGAAATAATAAAAGCATTTTGATTGAAGAGCCTTTTGGTTCCGGTGGAATAAAAATAGATTAAAAGAAATCGAATGTTTGATGACGCAAAATAAAAATGAACAATAAAAGGAATTTCTTGAAAGCAAATTCCAGGATCATGTTTCTGTACGGACCATTGCATACAGGAAGCGGATATTTGAACATCGTCAGGCGGGGAGATAGCAGGACATTACATGTTGTACTTCCGGTATGACGACTCTCCTGTGAATCGTGAGATTGCCATAAAACGAACGCACGTCACGATCTCATGTAATAAAATGTAAACCCTGTTTATTATTTATTTCATTTATTAATTATTAAAATCGCAACTTGGTTGATGTAAAATTTCCTCTGCACTAATTAGATGACTTTTAAATTGTAAGTGTTTTTCTGCAGCTGAATAGATTAACAGTAAAATGATAAATCTTTTAAAAAATGACGCGAAATCGCTTTGAAGTGGAAAGTGGTGTAACGCACCCCATAAGAACTAATAGCTTCTTACATTTTCGAATTTCCGATCTCCCTATATTTTTACGAGGGTGCATGAAAGGATAATAACACTAATATTGGTATTCGAGCGTAACGACTTCTTTCAGAAAAAACTAATAATTTGTTCGAGTAGTTGGTTGTACAAATACGACCCTAATATACAGATTTGATGTTGTCTAGGCCATTGTCCCGGTCATAAAATCTTAAAAAGCATCTCATAATACATAAATAATAAACGAAATTCGTATATATGAAGGGGAGAAACAAGAAGTAAAATGTGTTAACCAAATGGTCGTGGATACTTTAGAATTTAGATAGACTTTCTTAAGTGACTAGATGAAAAATAGATAAATTTTCGAGGATACTTGTGGGCGTCTGTAGCAGTTGTATTCGTCCGGAAATATACGAACTCGCAACAAACAAATAAATCACTCACAATAAAACCGAGATCATTTAAGCCCAAAAAATAAACACTTGTGAATGCGAAGCTTTTTCGACGATTCTTTGCTAAAGAAATAATTTTCACTTTAAGACCGAAATATGCAGGCGTGTTTTCGCTTGATAAGATGGATATAAAAGGCGCCAACTTATAGATTTTGAGTTCTAAGCGAAAGAACCAACTATTTTATCGACAAAATTCCGATATGTTATTTTAAAACAATCTTTGATCGTTGTAGTAGCAAGTCGGCTGGTGGAAGAGAAACATCGAGACAAGGGGTTTCAGATAGTGGAATGGGTTGCACTTTCGCCTCACTAAGTCTACGGAATGTCGGTCCTTTGAGATTCACTTGATATTAAATCAAAACACCGAACTATATTGAAATTAAGCAGTGGGGCGCGTACACTAAAATTTTATCGATGCACCCTTTGCGTCTTTGAAATTCATCCTAAATTAGAATTTTTATTTGTGTAACTATTTGTATTCTTAAAACAATTCTGATTATTTTGCAATTATTACTTATTACACTAGCTGTAGAAAAGTCCTACACTAGTTACAATAATATCTGAACTGTAAGTCAACAAGCTCTTATTAGAAATAAATGTATTTTCTTATAATATATTATTGTATTTTAACTCATATTGTTCATCTCACTCAGATCTTGACCTGTTAAAAGAGTTCTAAATATATTTTGAAAAGTGAAATTGTTACACACGTAACACTTAATTAATTTAATGAAAATTTGAAGAAAATAATGAATACATAATATTCTAATATCCGATAGCAGCAATTTTTAATAACAGCAGCTTTCATAATTAAAGTGGCCTAAGTAAATCTTAGGACAAACTGTTCTTGGAAGCACATGTTATATTAAAATTAGTAAAGGATGGTAACAAAATTGTTGATAACCTTCCTTCTAGGAATACAGGAATAAAATGCTACATGAATTAGTTTTATTCGGAACGATTACTGATATAGATATAGAGACGTTGGATCGTTACGAATATATCACTTTCTACAGTCCAAGTTGAGCATATTTAATTGCTTTTTCAGTTGAGCCTGTACGTGGGAAGTGGTTTTAATTTAATTACTACTTCATTCAGTTCTACCGCAAGCCAACCACGTCCTCCACTGCACAATTAATAAATGCTGGTCTATTTAGACTAAAGAGAGTGACTCGTCTGCAATAAACCGTTGTGAACAGTTATGTGACTTAATTTCTCCAATTTCTATTACCGAAATACACTATGTATTTTTTATGCATTTTAACCTTTAAAGTACTAAGAAGTTTAAATTTACTAGTGTAAGATCTTTAAAATTCCCATTTATTGAGATAGAATTCGTGGACATTAATTATTTGATGATAATTTTATACTGTAGGCCTCTAACTAGTTACTATGAGGCCTAGAACTAAATTGGTTCCTTTTTATTAAATTTTTAAAGATATTGGGTCCAGCCAAGCTCAATTGCGAGAGCGTTGGACACATAGACAATATCTGGTAGCTAAAATTGAGAATTATTCAAATGCTCAACTGAATTAGAAAAACGCTGACTGTACGCCGGTAGGCTTAATTAATAAAATTGTTGTTAGTTCTCTAAGAAAATTAACCTTTACAGCTTTAATACAAAAATGACTCACCTTATAGCCATCAATATTATAATATAGTTTAATAAAATTAATCTAACCTAAGATTTGGATTACACTTCAAATCTTAGACAAGAAGAACTTAAAACGAATGCTCAATAATAGAATAGCATCTAGGGAAATCATGTTCCAAAACATGCCCTGTTTTGATTAGCAATTTGTTTGGATTTGATTAAAAACAATTTAATTAAGTATACTTTCATGGAATTGTCTAAATATATTGGTTGTTTTATTAAAAATCACTTTGATTAAATATATTTCCGCGGGTTTGATTAAAAATAATGTAATTAAATACACTTTTGCGGAATTGATTGAAATCAATTTAATTAAATACATTTTCGGGGGTTTTATTAAAACCAATGTACTTCAATGTACAAGGTGTCAAAAATATCACTTCAATTGGTTATTTTTAAGTTATAAAAGTGAAAATTTATCTAATTATTTTATCTTACTTGTGGTATATTTTTCATCACCCATAATAAACTTTCAACTTCCGATTTTACTGGAAGTTGCATCAATTTTTAATTTTTAAAGAGAATACCTTATATATTTTGAAATATTTATATTCTATATATTTTCAAAAAATTTGGATGTCGGAATAGTCAAAAGCCGGATTCATCAGGCGCCATGATAAAATTGTTATTAATTTTTATATTAATCATTAACAACCGTTAGTTTATTTTTTTTTCAAATCAATGAGAAACGTGTAGCTACTCAAAGTTGTCAGAAATTGTTTTTTACAATAACTTCAAAATTTTAAATCGCATGCCCTCTAGCACATAGTATATTATGACATAAAAATAAAATAGGAACCGATTGATACATCATAAGTTAAAATTAATATTAATATACAGGGTGTCCTACCGTCATGGCAGGTCAAAAGTATCTAGAAAACGAATAGAGGGATTAAAGTCAAATTTTAATAAATTATCTTGTGTTACTTGTTATATCTATCAAACATATTTTTAACATGGCGGTATTTTCGGTAATATCGGGAATTGTCTCAAACTTGGTTATTTTAAACGGAATATCTATATTTTTATATCATATTATAAATCTACATCAAATTTAATGTAACTTTTATCTAAAAAGTATTTACATAACTTTTACAGTTTTTGGGAAAAAAACTATTTTCGTTTCTCAAAGACCAAAGAGGGGCTTCAAAAATACTGAATTAATTTAAACTGGAAAGAGATACAATTATGAAACTTTTAACGAAAAACCAAATAATAATATGATATACCACTGCATAACTAACTTTTTAAAAATCCGTTGCAGGGGAAGATAATAAGGCTCCTCTACAATTATCCGAAAATTGCCAAAAAAGTTAATTTTTTGAATCGGTATTGTATGTTTTTGTTATCGTGTTCGACAGAGAATTACATTTTCTTTAAATCCATATAAGGTTTCGCTGTACCTAAATGCGATAGCTTTTTAGTTATTTGATAATCTAATTTGACTCTACCATCTTGATCTCTAACGACATTTGTATCCAAAAAGGTACAGAATTATTATTTTCTTTTTCCACAGTAAACTTTAAATTAGGATCATAATTATTAAAGTTTCTGATATTTCAGCTATTCGATTGAAAGAAATTGTCAATAATAAATCAAGCTGAATTATTAATTCAAAATTCATACCAATTAAATTAATAAACAACATAATTTTTAATAGAAATAGAATAAAAAATAAGAATAATGAAAGAATTTCATCTAAAAATGATAATAATATTAATTTTGGTTCTATTGTAAATATAACAAACTTAACTAACAAAATTATAAATATATTTAAAAACGAAAATATCAAAATATGAAAACGAAGTGTGTTAAACGCGTGTTCATTATGTTCTAAATTATTACAATCAAATGTTGTTTACGAATTAAAATGTAATACTTGCTCTAAATATTACATAGGACAGACATTGCAGTTGGTTAGATAAAGAATTGCGGGACACAAAAGTGATGCAAGAAGAAATTGTGAGAGATGTTCTTTGGCACAGCATGTAAATAATATTGATCATATAACAGATTATACGGGGGTCTAATTTTAGCAAGAGAGGATAATTACAATAAAAGCTGTTTTTGTGGAAATGATTTGTATAAAGAGAAATAATAAAACTATAAATTATAGAACATATGTTCAAAATGTAAGTAATATTTACATAAACTTAATAGATTTAACCAACAATAGAAATAAAAATAATAATCAACTAATTTGAATTTTGATGCATGTGCAAGTTTATGTGTGTGTGTGTGTGTGTGTGTGTGTGTGTGTGTGTGTGTGTGTGTGTGTGTGTGTGTGTGCGAGCGTACGCGAGTGGGTGTATACATTCCTGCGTGCGGGCGTACGTGCGTGAGTGCATGCATGGGCGCGTGTAGGCATGCCTGTGGTTGGATATGTATATGCATCTACATGTATATTTTGTTTGGATTTACAGTTGTTTTGAATTGACGGAATTATTTAAACATTCAAAGTGTCAATAATTTGTCAATTTTATGTTCTGTGTTTAAAAAAGATTTTGTAACTGGAACTTAAATTCATGTATGCAATAGTTATTTAAGTTTATTATTTAATTAGTAATATTATTCTAGTGCCCTGAAGAAGTGATGGAAATAAATTCACCGAAAGCTTGGCTAAATAAAAAGATGGTTTTATTTATTAAAGTCGAAAGTCCCCTTAAGTAATTTATTATATATATATATATATTCGTATAAATATACAATTAGAATTATAATTACAGGGTTAATAATAATAACAATGATATAATATTCATCCACCATTTGGTGCAAGAGTAAGGAAAAAACCTTGGAAAAAATTACCTTACTACTACTACAGTTAATGGACTCTGGTATAAGGTTATGGATATCAAGAAATCTGTAATCAAACTTAGTAAAAAGGCAATCATTTACAATATGATTTACTGTTTCAATTCGCGTTTTGCAATGACATTCTGGACTATGTGCTGCATTCCAACGGTATCACATAGAACTAACCCGGGAATAACCTGTTCTAATCCGATTTAATTCACACCAAAAGTTTCTTGGTAGGTCAAATCCAGGTAAAATTTTACTAGGGTCTTCTATTAATTTTTGATTAAAAACATCAGTGGAAGACCATTCTTGTTCCCAAGACTCATTTTGTGAAAAATCTTCTAATAAGAATTTTTAACACCAAATAGGTTTACGTGCTTTCAATCTTTTAATTGGTTGATGCTGCAGATCAATCGAAATAAGATACCTATCTGGCGACTTGATATAGTTGTCCCATTCTCTTTTAATAGCAGCCTTTCGACGAATACGTGAAGGAACAATGTGGGACAGAACTGGCGACCAAGGAGTAGGTGTTGACTTGAGTGTTTCAGAAATAATCCTCACAGTTGTATTTAACTGAGAATCAATCTTTCCTACATGAGCTGAATTCATCCATACTGGACAGCAATATTCTGCAGTAGAATAAACTAATGCCAAACTAGCAGTACGTAGGGTTTTTACATTCGCCCCCAGCTTGTTTTAACTAATTATTTGCTCTTGCCCTATATGAAATATAGGTAATTTTTGTATTGTATTACTACATATTTTCAATTTTATAATGAAAACGACAACGTCATATAATAACAGCTAATTGCTAGGTATGACCTAGTTAATATGCTATGCTTTTTATCCTCCAATTGAATTATCGCGAAATCGTAAATATGTCGTAGCTCAAGTTGGTTTTTAAGGGTAACGATAAATCACATTATATAGAAGAAATAACAGTAGCAGGTAGTAAACTGAAGAAAAAGCTGAAGGAAATTAGCATACTACATGGATCCTATGAAATTGAGGATCTACAAATAATTCAACAAGAGATATTTGAATAAACCTAGTACTAAGCAATCGAATATTCAACGTATCTTTCAAATAACAGCCAATAACAATACTCTGCAATGTGTAAAAAAAGCAAGTATAGCATTGATTTTGAACAATCGGAAAGTATGACAGGCATGCTAGGGCTTAGTTCAAAATTATTAGAACATAACCTGGAACATTTTTTTTGATTTGGATGTCAAATCTTTCAGCATACTAACATACATATTAAGTGTAGTATAAATACAGGGAGCATATAGAAACAGAGAAAGAGTTAGAACATTATATGAGGTTGACATATCTGTCCCACTAGGCTTTAGGTTAAATAAAACGTTAGCTAATCCACCGTATTTGGAAGTAAACACTAATCGTACAAGTAACATTACATTGAACTTAAAAGATCATAGAGGTAAATTTATTGATTCTGGAAGAGAAAAATCCTCTGCAAAACTCGATTTGAAAGAAAAATAACATATAAAAATTTAGAAGATGGGGCTTAAATTTAGTAATAACGAACTTAATTCGAATAATCTATTCAATTGCTTCTTACCAATTGATAAGATAACATCTTCAGCAGAGTATCTAAAGATTACAAACAAGAAGAAAAAGAAAAAACAATACAGACATCAATTCAGTAGAGAGAAACTAACTTTGGCTGAAAAACAGTTTTTAACTTCAATTGGTTTAAAAGTTTGAAACTAATATCAATAAACATGAGTGTAATTCTAAATATTTTTGTAAGTGTCAGTTTTGATGAATCAATTAGTAAATATGGAACTCACACTTATTTACCGTTCGGTTCTAGAACCTATGGATTATTCTGATGAAATAAGAATGCAAATTCAAAATCAAGATTTGATAACAGATACTCACAAAAGCTACATTTATATAGAAGGATCAAATAAAGTTAATGATGAAGCAGGAACAGTTGCTGATTCCTGTTTGAAGAAATTCGATTTGAGCCTGTTGGGTAGAAAGTAGACATATGCAGATTACCAGATATAAAAAGTGCAATCAAAGGTTATGTAACATACACGCCAAATGAGAATCAGACTTTAGTATAGTAGCATAGATGATGCAAGAAAATCAACAGCAACCTCAAGTACAACATGTAGTAAATAATAAGGAGAAGAAATTTATAGCGCATGATTCCTCTAAAGCGAACCCGTATGTAACAAGAGTTGATTTTGATTAGATCAGATCAAGATCACATTTAGATTCTTACAAGAGTGCAACTGTAAATTGTAATATTACATTTAAACATTTGCTGGAAAATCGCTCATATAACTCTAAATGATCAATCGAAAGTTAAATTACTCAAACCGCTTAATACAAATTCAGTTATTTCAATACACTTCAGACAATGGGATTTGTACGAGTTACCTGCATTGAAGCAAACTAAAAATGATATATGGCCCTTAAAGACATCAATTGGATTACAAAATTCACGATGGATTCTAATTGGTTTTCAAACAACTCAAAAGTCCAATAAGAGTGAAGACGCGTTTAAATTTCAACATCTGAAGGGTATGCATTGACGATCATTTACTACTACCTGTGAGGAAGCGAGGTGATTTTTAGAAGGAATTGTAGGCAGGACGAAGTATATGAATCGGTTACATCCGCTATACTTCGAATAAAACCGAATCAAAACGGCAACCCTCTCCATTTGCACGGTTTCATGCTAATTATCTTAGTGGCGCATAATTTATAAAGGGTTTTCCAAAAATTAATAATGCGTGATAACAGGAATATTAAAATATATCCAAAACCAGACTCCAGGGCATAATAAGGGTCGACGATTATTTTTAAGCGTAAAACGTAAAAAGAGAAAATTGCCAAATACAAATGAAGAGAGACGTAGTACAAACATCAGCTAGAGGTTAAGATTTTCAAAAATGAGTAATAGTGCCGTTAGTCGGATATTATTGACTAAAATTATATAAACAAATTTGAACTATCAATGATTATTATTTTAAAATATTCACCTACTGAAAACTATTATCTTATTTTCCACTCTTGACATAAATTACTTTTAAAAACGTGATTTCTCTATTTTAATAATTCATTATTTCAGATATCTGAGGAAAATAATTTTATTTATTATACCTTGTGAATATTGGCTCTACCTATAATGCAAATTAATTTTGCAAAGTCAAAATAGCTATTCATTAAAAGCATTTAAAGAAACTATCAATCATTAATAAATTTAAAAACTTTTAAAAATAAAAAAATATCCTAACTAACCTGACATAGCTTCTTCTGGCATTAGTAGATAGATACAGTCCATTGCACAAAAAATAAGTTCTGTAATGTACAATTGTTTCCTATTTTTAATTAATTTTTTTTTTAATTTAGTGTTGTTTAATAACAGAAAATGGAAGAAGATAATGAATGCAAAGTTTTTGTCTCTAAAATATTGCAAAATATAACAAATAATGGTAAAAAATGAGAATCAATGTTCATTTCACAACACTCATCTTTCGTAGAATGGAATTTTACATACCCATCTACAAGCTGTCTCAAAAGAAAGTTTATATTTGATGTATCAATATAAAAGAAAAGTTCACGTCTGTTGATGAAATCTTTATTAATTATTAAAATACACAAAACTACTTCTCAAAAATAGTCATCTATATACAGGGTGTTAATTAAGTAAATGTACTTATTTCAAAGGGTGATTCTTTGACGAATTTTAAGACAAAAAGTTCATATTGACAGGGGTCCGCAAACGCGCCGTTCTCAAAATACAAGGTGTT
>JAHWXV010456728.1:0-10722 GCA_024586415.1 Phrixothrix hirtus
CCAAAATAAACGTAGGCAATAATCTAATAATTTGTGGGCACTATTGGCGTATGTGACATATGTGCGTAAGAGAAAGTCGTGTGTTGTTTCACACCAGATTCTTTTTGTTACAATATATTCCAATGCATAATAACCGGTTGCATAAACATTGCTCAAATAGTTCAGTACTTCAAACAGGATTGTAATCGTAACCTAGGTGATATAAATAATTTAAGTTCTTTGTACATTATTTGTCACGTTGTTAGAATTATTACAAACAAGTTATGTGTTTTTTTCGTTTGGCTTTGTTATTTTCGACTTTAAATAACGTTTTTGTAATTTCTCTGATGATGGTTTTTAAATAAAACCAAAAGATTTCGTTTTGACTGCAAGAATTTAAATAACTTGTGTTATATACAGGGTAATATAAAAATTACTTGCCCAACAATTTCAAACAAAGAACAACATTTTTATTAGCGTTATTACACATTTTTTTACAAAGTTGATACGAAATGGAGATCGTGCGCAGTCTACATTTATGCGCCGATATACCGACGGCAGCAACCAAATTTTGAAACGAGTGTCCGACTGTCACAAACGATTCCGAACACGTGGTTTCTGCCCAAAAACTCCACCTTTCATACCTCAAAGCGAAAATCTCATAGTGTGAGGTCGCATGACTAGTTGACTCGTTTAAGAAGTTTCTCACCTCTAAACAATAGAATAATGAGGCGGTGCTCCAACTGCACTTGTTAAAATGAGATCTCTTTTCAAATTCTGGAACAACCACTTCTTCTAGCATCTCAAGATGTAGTTTGCTGATAACAGTTTCTTTAAAAAAGAATTGTACGTGACTCTGCGACTCTAGTTACAACTCCAGCGCACAATTGTGCCGGTTTACTCGGGTGTTCAGCTTGAATGAGGCTTCTTTGGCCCTTTTCTAAAAGTTAGGATCAACTGCACGTCGAACTCCATATAACAGGTTTCTTAAAATGCATGAAACCTTTTTCAGGAAAACTTGCGTGCGCAACAATTCATGGTCAACCGCTTCGTAATATGTCATGCTGATGCTGCTTACTCACATTTCGCATTGAGTCAGGCAATTGCTTTTAATGCCTTGATGTCGGTAGTTTCTTGGCTTGGAAGTGGGCCAGCAATTATGGCCGGATCCACTGCACATAACTTATATAATTGATGGTCACAAAATCAAGTAAGGGGGCAGACGGTTAGAGAAAGAATAGATTAAAACGAGCACACCATTGTAGAGCTCCAAATTTGGTTGATACCGTCAACAACGGTCTCGAACCGGTGTGTACCTATATAAGCTATTGGTTCGAAAATGCGATTCGTTCCTGAAAATGAAACTAACTGTTCCGTACAGAGAAAACTAAAGTGGATCAAAAGGAAGCAATTATTGGCGACAAAGTGCTGATCTTCTAGTTGCGGTAAAAATTAACATGCGCGAAGCGCACAGGTTGCCGATAAAACATCAACCACTTCAAATGAGGTAAAATGCGCCCTTGTTAAATCGTCAACGAGTTTATACATTGTGTTAATTCGTACTGAAACAAAAAATTGAGCGAGGTTGGCAAACTTAAAACACGATAAGCGTGTAACGTCTGCGCGTACATCTGCTCTCGACCGATGGAATTACGCTACAAGATTTGGGTTTACTAGCACGTGTTTAGTAGAACATAAATTATATTAACTTGGCCAGAACGAATAATTACAATATAATTCACCTTTACAGGAAGCTACAAAATTCTCTTAGTTGTATTAGTTACATTAGTACAATACTAATTGCGATAAATTTTAATACATGTAAAACTAACGCCGAAGTATTTTATAAACAATAATTAAAAAACTCCTAAATATTGTATAACTATTTTTTCATCTCACCTTTGAAGTTGAAGCAATCTTAGATAACGATTTATTGTCGCAGGATGCCCTTATGCTGCGGAGCATGTGACAAATTTAGATAAAACAAAAATGTATCTAACCTTAGAATCTTAGTGGTTCATGGATTCTAGTACGTGGTCATAAAAAGACGGCAAGCGATATAGGATCAATCGATGTCTGAAGAAGCACTGTGGGCTGACACCCAACGTCATCGGCCAGGGCGCTTTTATCTGCGTCTGAGACATTTCGCAATAAAATTTGACGTAACAACCTCGTACCAAAAGAAAAAACTAAGTTATAAAATGAAACTAAATTAAAAACCAAATCTTATAGATTCCATTTAATCACAGTTACCCGCTATATAAATATTGCGATTTCTTAAGAAATTCACTCACAAAAATGATTAACTCGTCCACCTAAATAATTGTTTCCAATTCAACGCGTTTACTTTTTGCGCAGAAACAGCTTAAGGATTTGCATAATAGAGAACAACACATGTCCGGTCGGATTTATATCATAAACACCAATTAATTATAACAAGCAATAAAAGAACAAAATGTTTTGAGACCAAAGGAAATTTCAAAATTAAATAAAAATGCGAAAATTTAAACCACACAATTAATCAGTTACTAAATAATCATTGAATAAATTAAGGCCAAAATTTATACTTAATACTTAGCGTCATGTTTCCTTCTAACACTAAATTTAGAAAAATAATTCTAATTCAAAAGGGGACGTTAGAATATGTCGGCCATTGGACAAAGTCTGCTATTACACGTTTTTTGTGTTGTTTCACTAACGTAACGCATGTCACGAGAAATTCCAAGGAACACAAATAAGACTGCAACATCATGATTACCAATCCATCGCATATACTGTTGCTTAGTACATGGGAACTCGCTTGTTCAAGTTATATTAGCCATATATCTTTAGTGAACAAGTTGAAAACTGAAAAATATTGTTTGGGTAGAATCCCAAGAATCCCTTACGATTTGAAAACTTCATGACAACTCAGCTTCCAATGAGCTGAAAGAATTTTAAATTGTGACGTTTCACTTTATATTTCAATTGATTAGAATTTATAATCAGAACAATTTTAGGAACATCCTATATATTGTGTTTAATTTGTAACAGTTAGTGACAAAAATAAATGTATTAATTAAGTAAAATACATGGAAAACTAAAATAAAGTGTAAGACAATGTCAGAAAGTTTTATAATGCAAACCACCGACCCCGATAATAGAAACTTAAAAGTCAAGCTCTACAACGGATATTTTACTTGATTAGGGAGTGTGTTTAAGTTCGCTCAATTTAATACGCAGTGATACGAGTAAGTTCAGAACTGTATCTTACTTTGCTTTCACCTAGATATCTGATTCAATTTAATATACCTCTGTGTACTGCGTAAACATTGAACTAAAATCTGTTTGCCAGCATCCCGGTTTCTAGAGAGCGTGTGTAACCCAGAAAAATTATATATTCGTTTTCGAACATATTTTGAAAACAGTTATCGGACGGTCTGTAATCTCAGATCTCCGATGAAAACTTATTCTGAAGTCTGGTATCTATAACACCAGATTTTTTCAAAACTCAAACTTCTACATTATTCTATTCTGATTATCTTACTAAAATAATCCTAATGTAAAGTTATTGCTATAAGATTACGGTAATTAAATTAAAAGAACAATATTCAAAATAAATCACATTAATTGGTGCGCAATAACAAATAGGGTATCCGCGTCCGAGTTATATCAATAATTGTTCATAACCAAATAAAATTATCTGCTAGTTTATAAATCCATAGAACACAAATGCACTAATTTATTTTAAATAAAATTAGTAAGTATTATAGGTAGGCGGCACATCGTACACGCGAATATACATTTGCAGATAATAGATATAAATGCATTATTCTTCTATTTTTGACTAATCAGCAATTAAGATACAAGATATAAACAAAATATAATGCTTATTGTCCACGTTCTTCTGTACTCGATATATATATACTCAGTATATAATATTAAACGTTGCAACTTAACAATTTTTTAACAAGGTATTGAAACATTGTGGATAAAGCGATTACTTCTTTGATTAATTTTTCAAAGAAATGATAATGAGTCTTTTTTACTTTTTTATGTTACTATAAGGCAAATGTAAACGCATCAATTTAGATTTTTCGTCTTGTCCACTAACGTACGCTAATTCTTGTGCCTTTAATTATTGGTTTAAATTAGTGTTCTTCAAACTTTACCGCGTAACGGAAAAACACGATCGAAAACCAGAAAAGACTTCACCTCGGCTAGTAGAAGTGCAAGGAAATGTTTTCAGGGCCGTTAACCCTTTATTAATTAAAAAATAATACAAAATCAGAGGTTCATTATAAACTTGACGAACTCACCTCGTATATGAAATTAAAGTCAGTGCTAACAAATGCAATTGAAATAAAATAATTCATTAACAAAGAAAACAATAATGAATAAGAAATTTTAGCAAATCGTAAAATACAGATTTTTGTACATAATAATAACGTGCGATCGTTTAAATTTCCAATTAGAGTAGGTTATGACGTTTTGATGAATACTTTAAACATTCTATGAATGGTCATAGCCTACCATAATTGGAAATTTAAACGATCGAACTTTATATGCATAAATGTTAATGTAATTATAACAATATTGCAATGACCGTAATAGTAGTAAAAGTTATTAAATATAAAATACAAGTGCAGTAAATTAGGCAAAAAAATCGGTAATAAATTAGGTTTTTGATTTTTTAAACCAACCAAACTAAATCAAAGAATCCCCTGATAATTGAAAGTTTTATTTGGTACCGGATAAAATTTTTGCAAGTAATGTAAGTAAAGGTGCAGGAAAAAATGTTTTTCGCAATCAATGAGGAATGTTCAAAAACTGCCCTGTATCCCGCACAGTTGTGTAACAAATTCTAAAATAATCTGAGTAATACCAAAATTGAAAGTTAAACGAACACCGCTGTTTTGCAAAAAGGTAACTTCGCAAAACTACGACGAAATACTTAACCAAAACAGTATACAAGCTAAATATTTAGGTAGACAGACAATATACTTTTGAATATTGTCGGCAGATGTGGCCGAAAGTAAGAATGATAACAGGTTCTAGCGAAAGTTCCCGCCACTTTTCATAAAATAAACACAAATTTTAAACAAATGGTCTCGTGTTATGTATCATTCTAGAAAGTAGTGTGGTGTTATACATTTACTTTTATCTAATTTATAGAGTTGAAGTCTTCTTAGTGTGCAGGTGCAATACAATGGCTGCAGCGAGAAAAATTTGTGCGATCGAATGTGAGAACATAACCAATCGATGAACAGTGTCAGCTTGATTCAAGCGCTTTTTTGACGAAGAAGAATTTGGAAGATAAGGCCGTGCGTTGCATCCGAAGAGCAACCCCGCGTAACGGCATGTTATCAAAGACACTCTCTGCTGTAAACGTCCTTGAACCAAAAATTATGTTGAATAGAGAGGAGGGGTATAGATCTGCAGACAACGGCTTGAAAATCCGGTTTTTTGTGGATTTTTCTGTCGAGCCTTTATAAGAGTAACGGCCAGATTCGGCGATTCGACAGGATTTCTTTGGAAAAATTTTGTGCTGATTCCAGATGTTAAGAGCTAAGCTGTGCAGCCAACAACGTCTTGACGCAGAAAAACACACACATTCGGTGTGTAGCCTTGCCTACTCCGTCCGTTCAGTGGAAAATGATGGTGTGGACAGTCTTTCGTAGTATTCATAATGTCGAAGCGGCGGTATGTCGAGCATCCTTTGCGTCTAAACATACGTCATCGCGACCAAATTCGAAAACGCCCAAAGACGTGGCATTTATTTCGAAGAATAAATCTTTTCTAGTTTGTATTTTCTTTAAAAGTGGCGAGACTTAGAGCTGAGCATCCAGGAGACCGGCAAGGCGGAGCGGCTTAGGCTTGTCCATACAAAATGCGACACGAATGATAACCCAAACTCGATGAATGTCGGCCCACGTTGGCGTCCGCTTCGGAATGTTGTCTTAATGGACGCGTTTGGATGCTACTTTCCGACAAAGTGGACGCTCAGCTTAATAAAGCCTAATATTCCTTGATTAACGAAACGATTAACAAGTAGCAGTCAAAATTAATGTCCCATTAATGCGAGGTAAACTTTATTAGATGATGTACGAGGCGTATTTAATAAATTCGGTGAATGGTAAAATAAAAACACAAAAACAGAATGCGCATTGGAAATACCTTTATTGGTCTTCGAAGTAATCGCCACCACAACACACAACACACTTTTGACAACGTCGTATAGCTTCTGGAAACTGTCGGAAAACATATTTTGGAATCGCTTTCAGAAGTGCTGTCACGTTCTTGAACCTCCTTGACGTCTGTAAACCGTGATCCCTTCAAGGTTCCCTTAAGACGAGGGAACAGAGAAAAGTCAGCAGGAGCAAAATTTGGAGAGTCACGCCACGCTGAGTCAAAAATTGGCGTACAATGATGCTCGTATGCGATGGTGCATTGTCGTGCAGTAACATTCACTTACCGGTTTGAATCATCTGTGGCTTAACGTGCCGGATGCGCTGCAACAAACGTTTGAGAATCTTCACCCTTTGGTCAGCAGAGATGAATTCCTTATGGGTGATTCCCTATTTGCGATCAACATGGTCTTCACCTTGGATTTTTGCATGCGGCTCTCTGTTTGTCGCGGGGAAAAAGATGGCCGCCACTCCATTGATTGTCTTTTTGGGTAACACCAAGACTCGTCCCCTGTGACAACGGAACCCAGAAAGGACGGATCCCGGTCACACATGGCTGTGAAATCGCCACTGGTTTCAGAACGTCTTGCTTTTTGCTCGTCTGTTAGGATGTGCGGCATAAATCGTGAACAAATCTTGCGCTTACCAAAATCTTCATGGATGATGTCTCCTCTCCCACTATGTCTTTGCTAATACCCACTTCTGCTGCTATTAATTGCAAAGTCAATCGCCGATCTTTTGCTAGTAATACTCGCACAGGTTCAATTTTTTCAGTTGTCTTACTTGTGGATGACCGGCCCGAACGCAGTTCGTCCTCCACCGATTCTTTGTCAGCGCAAACCAATCGTCCACGCGTTTTCTACTCACAGCATCCTGCCCGTAAATTTGCACCAACATTTCATGGGTTTCCATTGCCGTTTTACCTAATTTGGTGTGTCGTTGCTCCATGGCTTTTCAACGCACACTGCTCGGAACACTAACGAAATGACTGCAACACTACGATACGAGGAGCCTCGCGCGATCCCGGACAGAGCATGTCCATGCATGCCTCTGAATGTGACCTTGTTTCAAGTGTTGAATACCGATATATTAGACCATTCACGGAATTTATTAGACACACCTCGTATTATTGTTGTACGCTCTGGCAAACGTTGAAAACTAAACTTAACAGTTTTGTAGGTCCAATCTGACCTTCCTGGTTGCAAATTACACAATTTACCGTGGTAACCTGGATAAATATGCACAACTCTTAATCACACAAATGCAGTTTTTGTGCATAGACACCCATGTGGCGTCTGTGATGCTACTAATTTCGAAGACTGAGTAATTTGGATATTCGGTTCTCAGTTTTATTATCATTATTAGATCCTCCGACATTACTCTCATTTTTCTGTTCAGATTGAACATAATCACTATTTAACACATTATCGACATCGCTGTCGTCACTGTCTGACGCATAAATTGTCGTCGAGATTTGCTTCCGTGTGACATATTCAAAAAATATTACTCACAAGACACAGACGTCACGGCTGAACTCAGAACTAATTCTATAATTTGTTTAAAATTATCGGTAACGCTCTCAAACTTCGGTAGAGGTAGTTGAAAGATTAAACAAACGCACAACTTCGATACTAGCTTTATTACAGAAATATTCCGTAAATTGTATTTCTAGTAGTCAGACGCCGCGTGTCTAGGGGTTAAATTGTATAAACGACCAATAGTAGCACCGCTTATAATGAAACTGATTATTTTAAAATAACATTGGGTGAATTTTTAATCTTATGGTGGTAACGACCAAAAATCAATAAGCACATGCTACCTGGCGGCACAAAAGCGAAATTTATGTGAAGAAATGTATCAAACTACTAGCACGGATATTCAATTATGGATTTTAAAAATGTAAATCGGCGGAAACTCCATTTCACCAACTATTGTTTTATAAAATTTTCTATTTAGTGATAAATTATGCTGTTTTGAATTATCAACGTTGTTTGCTGTAGTTACAATGTTTAATAATGCAAGTAATAAGGAACACGGTGTGAAAACTGGTGTTTAAATATTTGAAAAATGTTAAATTTTGAGTTTATCCACACTAGAACTTAACATTCCTAGTGATGCAGTCTTCTTTTAGTGCGAGTACTTTTACTTTAAATTCATAATTTTATGTGGATTATGTTTATCGGTAACACCAATGATGTTTTACGTAAGTAATAAATATTGCATTTTAGTAATTTTTAAAACTGCATGGCTGGAATTAAGTTGGATCAATAAATAAAGTCCTGTAGGTTTTAAAGAAAATAGGTGTAGTAATTGTTGCGCTTGAAATTCTTCGCCCGTTTGAGAAGCACTGATTAAGTGCACGTTTTAAATTTACTACAACTTGCCAATGTCTTCAGTGTTGTCGCTAAATCGAAATTAATATTCAATAATCGAAAAGTTATAAAATAAACAATCGTTTTTTCCGAGGACTACCTACAAATAACTTTCCAAGTAACATTAAAGAAGCGTCTGTTATACAATTAGTGTTTCTGGTTGGCTGCTAAAATCTAAACAACTTTGTTAACATTTCATGGTGCTGTAAAGAAAAACGAAGCAGGGAATAAACAAACACGCGATCAGAAAACGCATTACGTCCCCCAATTATACAGGAAACATATTGGAGAAATAGCATTTCAATATCAAAGGCGTCTAAAAATACGTTGATGTACGCATGTGCTTAGGCGTCGCGGCGGAGAGAAGAGCTGGACCAATGGCTCCGGTCGATCCGGGGTTCGGGCTCCGGGCCCGCCCATGTGTAGATGAAGTTATCACATCGTGCTTTTGATCTTTGCACAAAAACTCGATGCCGACTATTTCATCAAAATAACTCTTCAACTATTTAGACTTTAAAATGACTTCGTACTCCATTTATAATAATCTTAAATTGTTCTTATTCTTATGTAATTTTCATTACATCTTTAGATGATTATAATTGGCGCACGTAAATGCCCAATGTATTTTTGTTGCAATGAGCTGCTGACATGGAATATTTGACACATCAAACCGCATGTGATTACACCAAGTGCATAAAATCTGGGCGTTTCTTTGCTTAGTTAATAACAGAGCGGCAACTTGCCGCTTTTGGTTCCGGAACACAGGTGAGCGGTACCCCTTTTGATGTTCGCACGTGCGGCACTGGTTATCTTCGCTCTTTAAGTGTTGCTGAGGAATTCAAGGTTTGTGGTGATTAATAAACAAATTACAGGTTGTTTGTTTTATATCGAGGAAAAAAGGAAGCGGGATTACTATTATAAATTTGTTTCGGTTTATTATGTTCCAAGTTGCGCTAAATACGAGCGATTTTGGTGCCTTTCAAAAACTTACCCCTAATCATCCTTATTAAACGTTCCAGCAAGTATAGCGGTTTTTAATTTCTTCCCAGGTTTTCGTAATCTTCTCATTTCTCTTGTAAAGCTTTAATTTTAGAAAATCGCCTCTTTTTTGTTTACATTTCTTAAATATCCTGTCACGCATATCCACGTAATTACGGTATTTATCCAAACAGTTTATAAATTTTTAAACCCATTTCGGAAGACTTTTTTTTGAATAATACTGTATGCTGTTTCTTTATCATTGCCTTACAAGGCAAAATTATCTCTATATTCATAGCTTTCGAAGTCATATACAAATGCAAGCAATTTACGTCATGAATAAATAAGAGGCAACACAGGAAGCAGACCCGGTAGAACAGAGCAAAGCCGTTCAGATAGGGTGAGGAGGGTAAATAAATAAAGGATATGTTTATTCATAACTGCGGTACTTCTATATTTAACCTGAATACAACTGATTTAATATTCAAATTAACGCTGTAAAAAATACTCGGCCCAAAATAAAGCCGATATTGTACGTTTGGGCCAGTAAAGTTAACGCGTACCGGGGAGTTGTCATTTCCATATCCTGACTAGTCCTGAGTGAGTCCTGGAGGCACGTTACCATAGTAACATCGAGAGACGAAGAACGCAGACGCATTGTAGAATTTCTGCCAGACTTGTATTAAAATGTACTGCTATTCACAAGAGACGACAACCGACTAATTACTTGTACCTATTAAAAATGCATTGGTTAAATAACACCCCTTGTAATCACTTTATACTAAAGATTTTAACGAGAAGGAAAATGTCAGAAATATTTACCTATTTGAAATTTATCGTTTGATTTTTTTTTTAAATATTTGTGCGTCGTGGAAACAAAAATTTTGACGTGCAAAACTGATAAAATTCACAATTTTAATGATTGTGCCCTTTATTTAAAAAAAAAAACCGGACAACGCATGTTCAAAATAGGATAAAGTTATGTTTGCTAGAATCAAATGAAAAAGTCGCTGAAAACTCAGCTTCTACAGCGAAAAATTTCTTATTCAGCAAATTTCAGTACCCTTTTATGTAAAAATTGCTATCACAAAAACGCGTCTTTTTTAATTAGCACCCTTGTAATTAAGGTATCTACAAACATCAATAAATGTATGTAAGTAAAATGGCACTAGAACGAAACCATTGTACGTATGAACGCTGATGTGCAAATTTTTAAAATTCGCCTT
>JAHWXV010456758.1:0-11387 GCA_024586415.1 Phrixothrix hirtus
TATATATATATATATATATATATATATATATATATATATATATATATATTATAATGAAAATATATATAATTAATTGCATTGAATATCTTTTATTATATTTGTCTATTTTATTTCATTACTTCCAATTAGTGTAAAAGAAGTAGTAGTAACAACGTAAATATAGAAAGCAATACATAACATGTAAATCTAGACAAAGGTCGACCAGTGTACAAGAGGAAGAAGTCGAACATAAGATATGAAGGCGATTCACTTTGACGTGCGTAATAGTAATGTATACTACATCAGTATTCAAATCTACGCCTTCACGTTGAAAGAGTCATTGTTGGGAAATAATAGCGATTAGTTGAGCGAAATTTAGGGAGTGCATAAAACGTATTGAAGTCGTCATATCGTCAATCTTAGAATAACTACTTTACAGTCGAGTATACAATAAGCATTTTTATTGTGTATGAAGAGCGGCAATAATCTGATTATAGTTCATTATAGGTTGTCACGCTACCCGTTGTGGAAGGTTGTGGGGTCGTTAGCAGTCTTATAAGTTACCGATCCAGTTGAGCCTTAGTTGATATCAGTATTTTGGACCTAGTAACAAATTTCAAGAATGTTTAGGAATACAAGATCTCAGCGTTCATTCGGTAGATTCGGCTTGTAAATAAACGATATTGCTTATAGAGGTGATAACTATATAAGCAATCGCCATCGAGCGGACCAAATATTGCAAGTTAAAGAATAGAGAAAAGTGGTATCGAAATCCATTCACTACGCAAAAGGTTGGTTAGAGTAATCGCCGCGGGAGCAATACAGCTAAAACGCAAATTAGGTATGAGGGTGAGATTGAAAGCACTTAATAGAGGCACCCGTCTCCAACAACGGCATTTATAGGTATTTATAGGCATTTATAGGCATTTATAAGTAACAAAATACATTCTATCCTGTTTCTGGTTTGTAATGAACCTAATTTTATTCAAACATAACGTTTACGGTAGGTAAATAGCTTATTTTCGCGTAAGCTTATCGTCAAAAACTTACTCAGGCGATCTTTAGTTATTACGTTTTTCATCAGCCCAATCTGCTATTTTTGACACTTTAGCCAACAATATAGAGTCATTCTACTCGCTGATAAAGCTAAAACACTATTTGAATATTAGTTTGTAAAATAATCTGTCGAAATACAATCCATTGTTCCAATTTTATCAGATAAATCTGTGTTTTGCACTAAAATGCTTTTATTTGGCGTAAAAACACCGAAATAAAATGATTATTTTTTACAAATAGAATAAATTTTATGGAACCTAAAAATGTATCCACAAAATTTTGAGGATATACGGAATTACCTTTGATGAATTAGAATCTGACAAAAATCACCAGCACACGTATATTTGGTGATTACTCTGTAATAATTGAAAACTTATTGTTACTCGTATTTCTGGAATTACCTTTAAAACCGACTACGCCCATAAAAATTTCTAGAAAATAAAGACAATTTTGAAGGAAGAATATTAAGTACTTTCAAAAAAACAAATGAAGGTCTTGAAGTGAATGTTACTAAAGCGGTTTTGAAATAATGTCATAAATATGTTAAACTAATTGGACATCGCATTGAATATTTGATTAATTAATGTTCTTTCAATGGTTAATTTCTAATTATGTCAAACTATTCTTTAGAATAGAATCAGCTCCATAATAGCTTAGAATCTTTCGTTTTATACATATTAATTCTAATTAAAATATATAGTAATACGAGGCTAACACAAAAAAATTTTCGAAAAAAAATGTTTGGCCTTAATAAAAATAAATAACTGAAAGTGATGTTAAGAATCGATGATTTCTGCTTGTACTGTTATTTTTTCATTGTCGAACGACAGTTGATTCCCATTGAAGAATTAATTAAAGGCGTTGGGTTATATAAAACGCGAACTGAACAAGGAGACTTCTATGCAATGGTTTTCTATGATTTGAATTCTATCTAACACTTATGTAGTACAAAGAGCAGCTTCGCTTGGCATTTAATTATGAACTTCCATCCAAGACCACAATTTTATTAATGCTACCGTGAATTTAATCTTGGACGTATAAAGAACAACAAACACTGCTATTTCGCATAAAAATATTAAGTAATGCACACAACGATCTAGCAAAGTGCTAGATTACAGTATCATATATAATTCTATTTAGCCATCATTTGGGAGTAGTATAGATCAGTACTAGGAAGTTCACATGAATATCTTGAAGCAACAAAATTATGTTGTCGATGGTCTTCATACATTCTAACAGATGATGAAGAACGACTTCGTGTAGAGTGGAGTGTCTGTGGAATACTTCCACACGACGGGAAATGTGAATAATACTTACAACCCGCAAACAAAGCGATAATCGATTAAGGGAGATTTCCAGGTAACAAATTCCCAATAAAGGTGTTTTATAGTCACAATATTGATAAAAGTATGATAGCACCTTGCTTCAATAAAATTGGGCATGCACGCACAGTACACTAAACAATTAGGTTATTGCTGGATTCTGATGCTAAATTAACGAATTACGCGGACCATGGACACTGTACACTGTACACCCTGCAATTACTTTTTATTTTCAAATGTTAAAAACGAAGCGCAGGATCTTAAGTCTTAATCTCCATATGAAGCAATTAATGTAGACGAGTATAATGAGCTGGTTTCCTGAATAACAAAAAAAATATCGGCAGTTATTGCAGGAATTGTTTAATTCGATTGCAAATGTATTTCTGTAGGTGGAGCTTCTTTGAAAAGCAATAAATAAATTATTTAAACATATGTTGTGTATTAGCATATTTTTTCATAAATGCTAGTGTTGTCCTCGTAAATCGTAACTTTTCGTATGGAAGGGTGACATATCAAATACGTTTTACTTTAAGCTTGTTGTTAGATCAATTTTTATGGGATAGGCTAATGGTAGCGAACTTTGATCGAGGTAGAGTATCTCAAAGTAAATCACTAAATTACGCTCTATACAACGCATTACAGTGTTAAGCATTAGTATTATGTATTTAACTGCATTAACTGCGAAATTTTTCTTTGTTAATAAAGATCTTATAAGCGAAAAAATGCTTTCCGACGACGTTTTTAAAAATTTTATCTTGTTTAATAATTGTTTTATCCTCTATGTTCGGTTACATATTGATATACTCGTACATTATTTACATAGTTATTGTGATACATCATATCTTGGCTAAATGTTTTTCGTTTCCACCGTTGAATGTTAAAGATTAGCATATAAATGAAATTTTCTTAGGTGTTTCAATTTACTTTTTAATTTTTAACCATAAAGGTTTTAGTTTTTAACATTTGGTACATAGACTTAGATTCTAACTTATTTTAATTAAACCAAATTGCGCCCACTTTATGAATAATATTTTGATATGTTTTAAAAAACGTTATAAAGACAATAAAAAGCTTAAAGTATAGCCAAGTTTGTTAAATATAACTTATTTTATAAAATAAAAAATATACTAAATATTTCTGTATTACTTTTAACAGTAATAGATCGGATCATTCATCAGTGCAGTTAGCTTCACTTAAAAAGAATTGCCAACGATCTGCTTTAGGTACAACCTAACTTGCAACTAAATGTATGTAAATTATTACGAACCTCTTATGTAAAACATATCCTGCTATCGCAATGGGCGCAAATATCTAATGTCACGTTTATGCGGAGATCATACTGAATTTACTATAAATTAAAATGTCTCACAGACTATGAAATTATATATTCTATAGTATCTTGTCAGAAAACATTTCCGAATCGTAAATTGTAATGATCTAGAAAAAGGTTTAAGTTCTTATGAGTGTAAATCAATCATAAATTCGTCATTTAGTGAAGATGCGCCTTCCTAGGCGATGGCATAGATAATTCAGCGCGAAAGAAATTTTCTTCAACACCAGAAATGTTCAGGGCATCCTTTCACATATGTGAACGTATACAGTAACTGAGCACCAACTTATAATTACATTATCAGCAGTTAAGACAGTCCTACGTGATCATATGCATTTAAAAAGATTGTTAGTCGGTTGGTACTGAACAAGCTTTGGAAGAAACAGAACCTACTCGAATTTGGAATGAAATGCTGAATCCTTTGAGAAGTTGCGGTCACCAATATTTTTTCAAAATTATGACAGGTAAAAAGAGTTAAAGATTTCAGAGTTCCCACATATGGTAAGGTCGTGTGCACATCAGCAAATACACTGTACTAATAATGCTACTAATTGCTAACTATAACTCTAATCCACTTCCAGTCTAATAAGAAATGTGAACGTCATCCTTTACGTGCTAATTATAAATCTGACTCATTTCCTGTTTGATAAGGAAAGACTTTCGCATGCTAATTATAATCTAATCTCACTACATTTCCTGCCTAGGACCGACAAGAAATGAGGACATCGGCTTTTGCATGCAATTATATATAAATCTGACTCATTTCCTGTATGGTAAGAAAATGCTTTAGCAAGCTAATCATAATCTAATTTCACCACTTTTTCTATCTACAGTGCTAAGAAATGAGGACATCAGCTTTTGCGTGCAAATTATATATAAATCTGACTCATTTTCTGTCTGATAAGAAAATTCTTTCGTATGCTAATTATGACTACTGTGTGATAAGAAATGAGGAAATCAATAATTAATTCACTTTACTGCAAAAATATGCACATATTATTCACGTTAAGTCCGATTCTTTCAATCCTGCGCATGCGTCGCCATGCTCCAAAGTAGCCAACTCTCTACTAAGTTATTGTCTTTCTCCGTCTCCCCTCCTCACTCCTTTACTACAAAAGATGTACATAGTATTCACGTTAAGTCCGACTTTTTTAATATTGCGCATGCTCCGCCACGCCCAAAATAGCTGCACACAAAATGGCCGACTGACCCATTCCCAAAATTGCCGACTCTAATAATTAATTGTCTCTCTCTGTCTCCCTGTCTCTCTCTTTTACTAAAAAGATGTACATGTATTCACGCTAAGCCTGAGTTTTTTAATCCTGCACATGCTCCGCCACACCCAAAATAGCTGCACACAAAATGGCCGACTCCTCCACACCCAAAATGGCCGCCATCCACCCACAAAATGGCTGATCGCAAAATGGTCAACCTACAAATTGGCTGCCCCACAAAACGGTCGAACACAAAATGGCCGACCTGCAAAATGGCTGATCCACAAAATGGCAGCCACCGACCCACAAAATGTCTGACTCCTCCCACCATTAACACAAAATGGCCGCCGCCCACCGACAAAATGACTGAACACTCCTCATACATAATGGCCGACCACAAAATGGACGCCGCTGACTCCTCCTACAAACTGGCCTCCGCTGATTCCTCCCAAAATATGGCCGCCACTAACTCCTCCCACAACCTGGCCGCCGCCGTCTCCTCCTACAATGTGCCCATCAAACTTCAAAAGTGAGGTTATGTAGCGTTTTGCGCCAGAAGCGCCATACGATACCTACTTGCATGAATCAAACAATGGGAAGATTGTTGTCAAAAGTTGTCCTCAGATTATCTTAGCAATTGGGACCAATACGTCCATCTGTTCCTGATCGCATAGCAGTCAGCTGTATAGCAAACTATAGGGCAGACCCCAGATAAAGTGTTGCTTAGGCGCAAAATTGGATTACCGTGTGGTTTAGAGTTAGGAGTAAACCTACTGAAGGCATATGGAAGAAACAATTCTATTTATGATAGAATTCACAATAACATCCAGATTGCCAGTGATAGAAGAAAATTCCAATATGGTGTAAATTCTAAAACGGGAGGATTTCAACCCAATCATCTAATCTGGCTGTTGCAGCCTCAGGGAGGACGAGAGTTATCACCTAAATTGCAAAGATCTTGGGAAGGTCCGCATAAAGTAATAAAGAGGATCAATGATGTATTCTACCAAATTATGAAATTACCCAGAGGAAAACCCAAAGTGGTTCAGATGAATCGGTGAGCTCCATACGCTGGGAGGAATACAGAATCAGAACAAAACTAATGTGAGCAAACCGATTAGAAAGAGTAGGGGTCAAGAACGGCGAACAGTCATTTACCGAATTATGTCAACTCATTCAAAACCCCACCAAGCTTGAGTTAGGGTTACTCATGGCCCATTGTATTGCTAAAAACGCCCGAATGTCGTATGGTATCGCAGTTGAATTTGAAAAGAGGAATGGTGGTGTAGAACAAATACTTCAGAAAGAACCATAAATTGAAAAGGCATGTCACTTACTATGCCGTCACAGCCAAGATATGCGAAGTATTCATTAGCTTGTGACAAAAGCATTATTCCAAGAAAAGCTACGTTATGAAGACCTGTGGAAGGCATTAGGGGATCTATGGAAACAAATATATGCTGGTACCGGTAGAAAGTTAGCCACCTGGGACCTAGATCAGCTAAGCTGGCGCATGTTGGAAGTTCTATTTTGAGTCACTGGTGTCTAAATCCTAGTTTGTAGCAGGAATCCAAGAGGAATTCTATCACGGAGGAAATTGGGACTGCCATTTCTTCAAAGAATGGGTCTGCAAGTATTGATCGCAGTGCAAATTCCGACTTTTGCAAACAGAGGTAGAACCATTGCAAGTGCAAAGTTCAAGGTCACTGTTACGGGATGTAGCAGTCTTAAGGAGTAGTAGTGCAACAAAATTAGAAACTGTAATACCTCAATAGAACATCCTTGAACAATCCAGAACGTTCCTTATAATTAAGGTAGATGGTGTAATCACAAATGACTCATTACTATAAGTGACATCTGTCAATTAAATTCAAGGTCAGCAATGAGTAATGGAATTGCAATTTATACGTCATTATTATGACTAATTTTATTCTAGAGCTCTTCCTTATTGTTCTGGAATTTGTCCTTTCTATACAAATAGCAGATTCCGTTCCCTTAGTTTTAGTTTTAGTTAGAATCTTGTCATGTTAGTTACTGTTATACAAAAATATAAGTGTAATTGTTTGTTAAAATATGTAGGTGTAAATAAATAATCCTAATCTTAGTGAATATAAGCAAAGATTTTAAAACAGTTAGTTTCATTACAATATATCTGAGGAGGAAATAGTGTCGCAGTGAACGATTATTTTAACAGTAATCCAAGATAGCGCTGTTCGGAATCTTTTAAGCAGTGGAAGGAGAGAACGGTAAAGTCCTTTAATGTGAAAGGGCATTATTGTGAACATACTTAAAATAAACTTGGCAGTAATATACTGCGTTCTTAATCTTAACAATTTCAGCGTGACCCTCGTATGAACTACTTTGTAGTTAAATGCAAATCCGTATATTACTGCAAAACTTAGCCGCGACTCCATTTATGGTAATGAACTCAAATATTTCAAATGCGTGGTCAGTTTACTAATTAATTTATAGCTGCAAAGATCACCAATATATTATAGTCAAGCAGAGGCAGACCTGAAACTTTAAGCAAATTTTGAACTGGGAATGTTAGTGCTTGTTATAACAAATACATCAAATAATTTTACATTATTGGGTTTTACTCCCCCATTCCCTTTGATTTTCTACCTATATTTTTTAAACGGATAATTTAAATAGCTCTGAATTGATTTTATTGAAGCGTCAGTTTTGGCTCAGCTGTGGTTGATACAGCAGTAACAACATCTATAAAAATGGAATTTATAGATTTCTAGAGAAAAACTTTTTCATCGTACCCATTTGTAATTTTAATCAAATTGAAATGTAGATTATTGGTAGTCTTATAACCGTGTAAGGGGGGCAAACTAATTTCAAGTACATAGTATGAGCATTTAATATCGAAGCGTTCTTCTATTCCGTTATGTTAATAGAATTCTGCATATATTTTGTAGAAATTAAGATATTCAGCCAAATCTTAATTATTTATTACCTGTTTGTTTGAACAGTAAGTTTATTAGTTATCAGTTATAACTTCTTCCAGCTTTTCTGATTCTTTGATATCCTATGTTTGCCTGTGTTTCAAGCCTATATATTATCACTATACTGCATAAATAGCGTGACTAGTAAACATGTGTACTAAATCGGTTATAGAAAACTCTAACTTATAAAAATAGTAATGAGCTCGCTAAATTATGTATAAGAATAAAGTAAAATAATACATTTAAAATTTACAGTGTTCGAGAATGGGCAATGATTATTTTTAGAATTTTACTAAAGAGCATTCCTTTAATGCTAATTTAACTGTTAGATATTAGAAAACGTTTAAATTTTTATTAAAAATAACTAGGTAAAAAAATTTACATCGAAAATATACAATCATACAAACTCGTGAAGAGTAGGTCGGGCCCTCGTATCATCAGTTAGGTTTCCTTACTGATCTCCCGGTTCCATACCGTCGTTGGGTGATGCTGTCCGAAAGAGATAAAATGACAAAAATGCAGAATAGTAAGGGAATTATGCCATTAAAAAAATGTTTAAGTCAGCTGTAAAATTTCTTGAGGGACATTCGTATATCGAAATGGCGACCGATAATATGTAGCGATACTGTTCATTATTGTGCGATGCGACATTCTTATGATCTCCAGAGCTTTGTTAAGGATTTAAATCTGAATAAGCATCTATACACCTATTCCTAAATATTGTAAAACTGAAATATTTAAAGTTTGCAATTCTTCAAGCTTGAGAGAATTCATTTTCTATATAGTATTCTAGTTTTAATAATTAATCTGCATTTAAGAAAGTCGAATCAAACTTGAAATAAACTAAAGTATTCATAAGCAGAACGCGTCATTAAATCCGAAGATTTTATTATAACGCTGTAACAATAGTTAGATTTAATTACTTTAATACTAAACACAAGCATTACAGTGTTTCCTGTATGTCCCAGGCATGCTCGATAAATAAACGATTTAAAAATGATAATAAATGTAAAACCTCAGCAAATTAAATAGCTGTTTTAGTAAGTTAAATTGAGTGATTGGCTTGTATTTATACATTGGCCTCTTTTCTATGTAAATTTCCTGAATAAGCCGGAAGGGTTTTTATTATGAATTACAACCATTTACAGAAGAACAACAAATTTGGCATTAAAGAATCCTATATTACAGGGCTAAGTTAAATAATCATTTATATCATGAACAAAAGAGCAATTAATTATGAAATATTCAAAATAGTTCGTAGATAAGTTAGGTCACCTTGTACGTGAAAGTTCGATGCTAGCATCTATGTTCCATTTAGTTGGGTAATTTGGTTAGATTCTTTGCATTATTATGCTTAATAATTTGACGTCGCACAGTGGGCAGTTTTTAAGAAATAGCTGGACAACAAGCGCATCTACTTATATTTTTCTCTAACTTGCTTTATTTTAAGTAATTATGGTTGCTTTACTATTTTAATTAATATAGTAATTAATTTTAAATATTGTAAATTATTACATGAAATTTAATAAGAAACAGAGTTCATACAGCAGCAAGTTAAAACTTAATAGTACTTCTTTATTAACATACAAAGCTACAAATGGTACAAAAGAAAATTACAAGGAATATATAAACAACAACCATTCTATTTTTACAAATATTTAAAAAACTATTTTATATTTTTATTAAGGTAATGTTGAATAATTAATATCTAGTGACAACAAAACAAGTAGAAGAATTTACAAAAATTATAAAACAAAGTCAGAAGATAACAAAAACAAATTTAATTTTATTTATAAACATTTATATTAAATGTCAGTCCTTTTATTTCACAAACATTTTATTTTGTGGTGATTAATGTAAATGTTGATGTATTTTGTATAAGAATTTTCGAAAATTATAAAACTAAAACTAAAGAAAAACACAAAAATGATTTTATTTACAGATATTTACATTAAATATATGTTAATTTATTTTATAAGCAATTTATTTTATTAAAATCAAATGTTCAGTTAGTTGTTAATCACTAGAAAAACTACTGTCTTCAAGAAAATGTATATCAGAACATTTTAAAAGCCTAAGTGCTTCTGTTGGAAACGATGTTCTTTTCCTCCACGAGCTACTGCGAGAGCCTGAAAGAAAAGGAGCCGAAGAAACCAGTAAGAAATTAAGTGTATCTTCATTTGTTTATACCCTATACGTGTTTCTTGTAAGATACTGCCGGAAAAACTTATAGTCTTCATTTCTCAACTCCTGGGTGTCCTCTGCAACTGGCCAATAGGAAGAAGAAAATTTTTAATTACGCCAGTACCATGGATGAGAATTTTATGGACAGTAACTGGCATAGGAAACCAAGGATAAAGCTTAACATATAGCTCAGCTGTGGCCTTAGTGTATTTGCTAAATTCTTCTAAATTAATTTAAAATCCAATGCAGAAAATCTTTCAATAATTCTAATATCAATATGCGCTGATTTTGCAACATCAGCGAAAAATCTACAGGCTGTATTCCGGTTATTTGTGGAACCTCAATCCTGTTTTTGCTGATCCAGTAACAGTCCCGTTTCTTTCCTGAATCGCCGAATCATAATATCTTTCCTATTTTGAACCTTTTTTTTGTAATTGAAACGTCTTGCTTGCCATTTCTTGGTGTCAAGTTTATAACTTACGAAGACGTTTCAAATAAAATCCGGATTGGGTCTGTAGAGCATGCAAATGTGTCATCGTTATAAAATAAATTAGTTGAGGTGTTAAAGTGATTATCTGGATAGCCTTTGGCCGCTTAGTTTATTAGATAAAACATTTGCAGCACCAAGCAATCATCATTGTTTGCAATGCGGTCGCTAAATAATTGCATCACCGAAAAAATGCGCTCAGTTATAATATTGTTAACTGCCGAGGGTGTAAATCCATATGAAATAAATTAAATAATGATAAATGTGAATGAAGATAGTTGTTTAGCTCGTTCAAGTGTTTTAGAATGGTTCAATAGGTTTAAAAATGGAACTGAAAGAGTAAGAGACGCTCCGCGCCCGGGACATGTTATAACGGTGCAAGCTGAATCTTAGGCCTCAAGTGGTAGAGGTTAATGCAGTTTTGGTTTCTGAAATGATTCGATGCTCCGGTAGCGTCAGTGGGGTAATAGGGTGGTTCTAACTTTGTATTAGTAGAAACTGAACTGAAGTTTCAGAGCAACATTTATAAGTCAAAATTTGGGCAACAGTCATAGTATTTTTGGGCGCCACCTTCTCTGTAAACGTAAAGATAGATCTTAGATCTCTGGAGACTTCTGACAAGGACGATAAACTCCAATCGTGAATGAAATGGTTCTAATCGGGAGACTTACTATGTAGTTGGTATCTTACGCACCACTGGAGAAGTTCCGCCATAAGTTATCATCTCAAACCATATAATTTGTGCGCGTACCTAATTATTTAACCTTTTACATTCCTGTAAGAAAATTTAATGTTATACTATGTTTCTAAAATTAAAGGTATTTAAAATAAGAAGATATTGAATTGGTTTAGATAAACAAT
>JAHWXV010456811.1:0-16364 GCA_024586415.1 Phrixothrix hirtus
AGAAATAACACGAAGCCTATTAAATACCCTCAAAAAATATGGGCCGTGTGCAATATCTTATTGAACGCGTGAATTTCCCATTTTCACAGGCAAAATGAGTGCAAAAATGACCTTGTTATTATTATTTGATACGTAACATGTCTTATTAATAAATAATTACAACAAATAGACTGATAGAAAAACACCACAAATAACTGATAAATATACGTCCTAGTAACCGCAACAGATAATAAATTGGTTGTCATATCTGAAGTATTTATTGTATTTGTTTTAACAGCAAGTAAACATTTCCGCATCATTATTATCGATTAAATGTGCTCCGTTCCCGTGGAAAAGTTTATATAATTCTTAGAAAAGGAGGTTTTCGACTGTTCAAATAAGTTTTAATATTATTGGTAGTTTCGGAGCTTTTTAATTATTTCCCATGATTTTTGCACCATTAGTCCAGTTCCCGTGTGAATATTTTTCGCTATTGTTACTTCCTGAAAATTAGACTTTCTAAAAATATAATTATCTTATAATTAGTGCAGTAGTTTTTGAGCTAATACATAAAACAAACCACTGCAATAGTAACCTTTCCAAAAAAGTCTCATCCGACTTTATGGACATTTTTTCATGTAATTTCTAATCGCGCAAAAAACCGCAGTTAATTGTTTCTGGAACTCAGTACCAGATGTATAACCTTTAAAATAACACCAA
This sequence comes from Phrixothrix hirtus, assembly GCA_024586415.1. NCBI lineage: Eukaryota > Metazoa > Arthropoda > Insecta > Coleoptera > Phengodidae > Phrixothrix > Phrixothrix hirtus. The sequence goes on from JAHWXV010456811.1 coordinate 700, forward strand.
ATGTAGAGGATGGGGAAGCGAGGGCAACTGCAAAAGCTTTAACGAACTTTCTACATTCACTTATGTTACCTTAAATCGTCTGAAGTCGTTTAATCAGGTAAAAACTATTTTAATTAATAAACTAACAGTTGTATCGAAATCCGCATAAAGCAAACTTTTCGAAAAGGTATAAAATTAAATAATTTATGTACTGTTTACAAAAGTTATTTTTCTCCAAATTTCGTTGAAGAATCAACTCTTTTACGGTAACGTAACGGTAATGCAAGTTAGACGTTATTTTATTTAGATTTTATTAAGTAATATTAGAAAAATTCTTACATCATATTAAAGTACGACATTTTAACTTTACGATAAAATGAAATAAGTGGCACATTCACTATATCGACGAAATTGATTTATGATCATCGTTTGTTCTATCATATTCCGTAGTGCGACGTTCAAAAATTAATGGCGGATTTACGAGTAATATGTGCTGAAAAGAAAGCCGAGAACGCGGAAGTTAACAATTAGATAGTTGAAGTTATCGAGGTGTTGACTAAAACTGGATTTATTGTGATGCCGGAGCTTGATGCTTTCATGTAACGAATTAATTAAGGATCTAATTTAAATTTGATGATATTGTAACAGGTAGTTCTATTTAAAATTATATGTCTATACTTATGAATATATCTGTAAGATTTTCCTTTATAATATTAATGAAATAAAAATTTATAATTACCTCAAACTATATATGTTTATTTCCGTGAAATTTAACTTTATATAATATTAATGGAAAAGTGAAAACTTACCAGAGACGGTTATCTTAGATAAACCTCCTTTGGAGGGTGGTATGAATAAATGATTAAAACAAGATGAGTGAAGCCTAATGGTGTACAAATGCCATTCGCATGGGCGGTGAGGACGCCCTATAAATGATTGAAATAAAATAGTTGGAATAAAATGATTGAAGTATAATGACCGAGAAAAATGGCAGATAATCCTCGCCCATGATACCTGTTGTAATATTTTATTCATCTGATGGAGATTAAACCAAGTTATTGTTATCTCTATACAACATGTCATGCAATCTGCATGCCACATCTAACTCATCCGCTCCTTTATCTTCACGTTTCAGACGTTTCTCTAATTTAATATCTGGATCGCATAAATTATATGCAGGTAGATATAATTCAATAGGAACATGTTAATTAGATCACTTACAAGATCGCCGCCTCCATTTCTGTTTCGCGAATTGATCTTAAGAACACTAAAGGTCGTACTTCATTCTCTCTCGTTGTGAAGAGGCATTAGGTAAATATTTCACTCTAATGAATTTATTTTTACTTAATAATGCCATGATCGTTAAATATATTTACAATTATGATATTGATGTGTCAATTGAAACGTCTTTAAGTGTTTATATTTTTCTATACTAATATATATGCATACATAATTAGAATACAAATTTTAGTCGTATTTTTAAGAAATAGAGATTTTATCTTGCACCACTAAACTTATTTACATACGTATAATGCAATCCCTTTGCTCTTAAAAGTATTCGACATTTAAGTTATCTCTAAATAAATCTATAAGTTAGCTTTCATACAAATTTAAGTTATTTACAAGTAACGCATTATGCATTATGTGTATATGATATAAATTTAGTTTCTAAATTTTTATTAATTTTTATTACCGCAGCAGTTACTTCGCTGTAACATTTAGGAGGTAATTTCAACAACGAGAAAGTTTGCGTAACCTCGGGTCGATGTATAGCTATAAATAACCATATAATGCTTCTTTTGTAGGATAGAATTTGCAATTTACTTAACATTTCAGGTTCATAGCTGGTCACATCATTTAGAGAAAATAAGTCAATCATTTCACTTTTAGTAAATTTCAGGGTAATTACACTACCGCCTTCTATCCTTTCTTCTAACGTGTTACCTACAGCACTTACAATGAACATTATAGATTCCGGTATCATTATAGAAAACACGCAATATGGAGAGCATTCTCTTACGCATATTTCAGTTTCGTTTATTTTACTTTTAATTAATTTTTCACGCGCTAACATAGATTACCAATTATTTTTGGTTGGTAAAATGGTACCTTCTTGTTGTTGTGAGTGTCAAAATCATAATTTATGTAGACTAATCGAATTATGGAATTTAAATCATAACTAATGCATAATCCTATTTCTATACATTTACGTTTAATATTATTGTATTCGTAATCATTGAATCGATGTCTAGTACAATTTAATAACTCTTTTAAACAACACGCTTTTTTGCGCGTATAATAACTGTTTGTTTATTTGATCATAATAGGAATGTTAATAGTCAGCTCTAGTAGTAGCAACAGCAATATTAACATGTTGATTATTCACCTCTTTGCCCCTCTTATCAGTTGTAATAGTTATATCTCTCCTATTATTATCCTTGCCTTCTATTTCATTTACATTAAAGTTTACAAATAAGGAATCGGCCCAGGCGTTTTTATTTACTATTGTCACTTCTTTATAGTAATTCGTGTTAAATAACTTATAAGCATTTCTATGAGTCATTCTCTCTCTTAACCAGATATTAATTTTACTATAACTGTATAATGAGTGTTTTTGTCACTGTATTTATTAAGCGTAAGCTAATAGCTAACAATCATGTCCGTAGTGTCAGTATATACACTTACTTCATCATAATAAATTAAAAGGTAATGGTAAGGGGGAAGGGGAGAGAAAGAGCATGTGCGCATCATCATTCTAAGATAAAAGTTCATGTAAATCTAGCAAAGTTATAGCATAAATGGGTTTATGTATAATATGTAAGAAGTTGGGTAATTTAAAAGTTAATTCTAAATATATTTTAAGTCAGGTGTCAGGTTATATTTTATCTTTACCTATACTTATATTTACAAGTTTTCCATAATAAAATTATTCCATTGATAGATGTTAAAATATTTACATTGTAATTAAAACATCAATTCGATAAAGTATTATTACATCGTCATAAATTTATTATACAAATAATATATATTATATAAAGCACAAATTCACTGCGTTTTGGAATTATAGAAGCATGAGAGTACAGCTGGAGTTAATTCGGGATGTTCTTCGAATTCAAACACCAGTTGGGAAACGATTTCTTCTTATATAATCAGCCTTTTTGCGACCTTTGATGAAAATTATATTGCCATCTTGAATTAATTGCTGAAGAATGCTATGGAGAGCATATGTTGAAGTAAATTCCTGGGACCACTCTATGCAATGGTGGTTTCGCATAAGTCATCTATTCTATTTTCTGAATTCGGGTTTAAAGTTGAATATGGGAAACGGTGCTTTGAAGATAAAGTGTGATATTGATATACCATTATAAATAGTGAGATCTTTAGGTATGAACTCGTTTTTTGACACCTTAAAGCCTTGAATATCGACTAGAAATTTCTTTGTTGGTTGCGCGAAAACGTTCACTTGAAAACTTGGAATGTATATGAAATAAAATCTATGCACATCTTAAATTATATGAAATTAAATACGTAAGTTGGATCCATATAAACATCTACCGTCATTTTCTAATTCAAGATCTTTAAATTTAAACACTAATTCATACACGAGTAAATCTGATTTAAAGTCGTACCATAACACATCATATAAATCTTGACTTTGATTAATAAATTTCATCCATCACTGTATCTATGAATCTGTAATAATTCATTCTTGTTTTATATAAACTATGTACTTTTTTTAGCAAGAAGTCTCGCGTATTTACCAAAACTTCTAAATGCTTTATTTGGTTTATTATTAACAATAGCTCCGAAGGGATTACACTGTGAAATTATTTTAAAGATGTGGTAATAATTTTAATCCGTTTTATAAATTCTTAATTAAAAGGACAAGATAGTCTAAATATATTAATATATCGAGATATCTGTAATTAATTTCACCTATTTAAAAACATTCAGTTTGAAACATGACAAATTATCTAAAAACCCTAAAATGATATGAATGATATTGTGTTAGAAGCAGGTAAGAAAAATGGGTGTCCTTACTTTAACATAATAACAGTGCCGATTTGTTATAGAAAAGGTTTAGCAACTTATCGATGATAAATATAATGGATAATATTTAAAAATTTATATTGCTTGAAATTTCATAATCAATTATAATATATATGATGGGAGTATAATTTTTCCTGTTAGAATCTGTTGTAAACATAAAATTTCTTAAATAATCTAATCTGAATTTAAATAATGACTGCTATTCAGCATTTATGTATTAGCAGGCAACTAAATGAATGGTTGAATAGATATGTCCACTAAAAAAGGTGCAGTTTGAGAATTTGTAAAGATGTAATCTAATACGATAGCCTTATATATTATTTTTTATACCTTAGAAGTTGATTCTTACGTTCATTTATTGTCTGAATAAGTAATGAAAATAGTTGAATTATGTGATATCTGCTATCGTTAGTTAAACACCGGTAATTAATGTAAACATAAAACTTCTTAAACAATCTAATGTGGATATAAATAATGAATGCTATTCTGCTGATATGTAAATTCATTACATCGCATTCTATAAGCTCCCTGTGACGTTACCATTTTATGCGTGTTACAACCTGTCATCTACCACGGGATATTACTAAAATTAATTAATTAATTACATATTTGGAAATGGCCATGATAAATTTAATTATGGCTTCGATTTCTTAAATTAATTTCCAGATTAATTATATAATTAAATAATTTGAGATACATTTAATTAAAGTCGCGATTTTACGTTAATTATCCGATTAATTACATAATAATGAATTTTAATAAGCAAAAATGTAATTAGCAAAAATATTCCTTAATAAAATTAAACTATATAAAAGAAAATAAATGTTTGATTATTTACCTTAATTACCGATTAATTAGATAAGAATGAAATTTATTAATCATTTGCATATAATTTGAATCATAAAAATATAATTATTAAAAATATTCCTTAATAAAATTAAACTATAAAATGAAAAGAAATGTTTGATTATTTACATTAATTAATTGACTAATAAAACCACTAAAAAGCGAATAAAACCATAAATTAAACCGAGAAAACCGGTTATACAATTTGAGAGTTTTATAACTTACTTAACTTTACGATAGAATTGATTAAATGGTATGCATTGTTAAGCGATTTATAAGAAGCGGTTAAACCGTTTAATGTTGGCAAATTTAACTTAACGTTCGTGTTTATATGACTTAATAATTTAGACAGATTCTTTAATCCAATTAAAGTAATAGAGAAGCTATAATTAACCAAATATATGAAATAAATTATTATATTTCCTACTAGATACTGCAACATTTATGTATTTTTTAAAACTACACAGTAATTAAATTATATTTTAGATTAATAGTACATTTTCATAAATGCCTAAAACATATATCAAATAGAAATTAAAAAAATCAATAACTGTGTCTTTTTATTATTTTTAATACTAGGCTACTATCTTACACCCTCCCCCTTTACAATAAAGATGAGTTATATTTTGGAAGAAGTCGTACACTTCCTCCGCTTCTAGTTTTATAATTATTACTATTTTGTGTATGATAAATATTAGTTTCAGTATTGGCATCATTGCTAAAAGATTGAATATTCATTATAAAGCCATTTTTTGATTTACGTCGATGCCTTGATATACGTCTTAATAATGTTCCACTTTTATCCTGTATTATATATGATCTGGGAGTATTATGAGTATCAACTATTTTGTCCGGTTCCCATATTTTGTCCTTATAAATTAAAGCGTTTTCATTTTTTTTAAAACCTTGTTTTACTTTGGCATTTCTGTCATAATATTCTTTATAAATTATTTGCTTATTTAATATATTTCTATGAGCATTTTCTATTATGCGTGGTTTTAGTAAACTTGACGCTGTTGTTGATTTAGTCCTTTTTCTATGGCTCAATAATATTTGAGTAGGAGAAATATCAAGACCTGCTATGGGCGAATTTCTATTATCGGAACGTGCAAGTCACTATCTTTATCGTCCTCTTTACATTTTTTAATTATCTTCTTCGCAGTCTGTGCTGCTCTTTCTGCCTGTTCACTGCTTTGAGGATATCTTGGAGAACTTGTTATAAATTCAACTCCCCATTCCTTAGTAAACAATTTACAAGAGAATGAGCTGAATGTCATATTATCACTAACAATAATTTTAGTGATACCGTGAGTGGCAAATATAAATTTAAACTTACAGATTACCTCAGAGGAAGTTTTACTTTTATTGTTATTATCTCTAACCACTTTGAGTAATAATCTTGAAGTACCAAGTAGCTTTTACCATAAACTTCAAGGATGTCACAGCCCACTTTATTAAAAGGTCTATCATGAGCCACTAACGGTTCTCCGGGCATTTAAATTATGATATTTTTACACACGCCCTATTTGCTTATCATATTTTCAATATTATTATTTAAATGTGGCCAATATAAAAGTTTTCTTGCCCATTGTTTTGTTTTAGCCATTCCAAAATGTGATTCGTGAAGCATTCTTAAAATATATTGTCTTAATTTTACCGGAACAATGACTCCCGTTAAGAAATAGTAGTCCATGTTCTACATAAATTTCATTTTGAAGTTTGTAGTAAATTTCACATCATCTTCAACCGCTTTCTTTTTCCCAAGCTAACCTTTATAACTGCTGTATTTTATTTTTTGTAGCACCTTATCTTGTGCTGTGGCTTCCTAAAATTCTGTTCTGTTTTCGTCAGTTATATTTAACGCGTTACTAATTGAATGTACATTTTCCACTAACCATTCTTCTTCTTTATCTATATTTTCTAAATAACATCTAGACAATAAATCAGCAACGAACATGAATTTACCTGGTATATATTTAATAATAAATTCATATTGTAGTAACTTAATTGTAATTTGTTCAGTTTATTTGAAGATATATCACAAACTTTTTTCTTTAACAAACTAACTAGTGGTTTATGGTTAGTTAGAATTGTCATTTTACGACCATAAATAAAATTATGAAATTTTATTGTTGCATATACGATACTCAGTAATTCCTTTTCTATTTGAGCAAAATTTATTTTTGCATCGAAAAGACTTCTCAATGAAAAACTTACTGGTTTATTATTTTGTATTAAACAGCATTATAGTCCATTCTGTGACGCATCACATTGTAAGATAATTTCCTTCTTAGAATCAAAACTTCATAGCACTGGAACAGTAACTGTTGTTTCTTTAATTATTTCAAGTGTTTTTTGATGAATCGGATACCAATTAAATTCAATATTTTTTTTTATAGCTATCTTAATGGGGCAGTAATTTCCGCTAGATTAGGTGTAAATTGTCTAAAATAATTTACAAGACATAATATACTTTGCAACTGCTTTTTATTATTTGGTTTTTGCAAATTTTGTATAGTTTTAATTATATCTTCGTCAATTTGCATTCCATTTCTGAAAATGTATGACCTAAGTATTTGACTGAACTTAGATTAAATTGTATTTTATTTTTATTAAATTTTACTATTACTTCTCCTACCCTTTTTATGACTATATTTAAAATTCTGTCTTGTTCTTGTAAGGAATTTGCAGTAATAAGGTCATCAAAATATGTATGAACCCCTTGGATGTCACTAAAATTTTTATTGTTAATATATTGTAAGTATTCTGGTGCCATACTAATCCCAAAAGTTATGACATTCAAATGGGTTAGAAAATGTGTATAATTCGGAATATTTTATGTCTACTTTAACTTGCTAAAATATTTCTTTAAGATCAATTACAGTAAAAACTTTTTTATTACATAACTTCTCACTAATTTCTTGTCTTTCTTTTTAATAATTGCCAAACTGTTTACTCATCCTACAGGCTTATCTACTTTTGATATGATATCTCTACTTTCTAAACTATCTAATGTTTGCTTAAGTTTACATCTAATTCTTATAGGAATCCGCCTAGGAGGATGTACAATTGGTGTTATACTATTATCAATTTCAATTACACATTCCTCTTGAAAAAACCTATACCGTTAAAAAGGTCATTATTTCTGTCTATGAATTCAGTCTTATCTTTATATTTAACAATATTTACTCTTTGAATAAGATTGAATTTGATACATAAGTTTAACCCCAATAAATGTTGGAACCACCAAATGCTTCTAAAATTACACCTGTTGCTTCCAATATCTCAACATCAGTTAATTGTTTAAACAAATATTCTGGTAAAATATTTACCTGAGCGCTAGTGTCCAATTTAAGATTTACAACTTTATTTTGTACCTTAATGTTCTCATTTTACCCTTCTACATTGCCAATTTGCTTTATTGGAATTTCATTGACACTAGTACTAGAAAATTGCTCTTCTATTTCAGCATTTTGTTCCGTAATTTCATTTACTTCTTCAACCAATCGAACTCTGCGTGTTTCTGGTACATGCTTTATTTTACTACATTTAGCGCATGTTTGACTAAATGCTGGACATTGTCTTGGAACATAGAATTTTAAACATCTTCTACACTGAAATGTTATACTTACATTTGATTTGTCTTCATTTTCTTTAGCTTTTATTTAAAATTTCTTTTTGACCACATTTACTTTTTGTCTCTCTGCTTGTAAATTTTGTCTAAACTTACACCAATTATCTGCAAGGTTATTATTTTGTAAGTCAAGTACTTTAGGAGGTTTAAATGTGTCCATTTTATTTTATATTTATTGTTTAATAATTATGATTTCGCAGCGCCATATAACATTTATGTATTTTTTAAAACTACACAGTAATTAAATTATATTTTAGATTAATAATACATTTTCACAAATGCCTAAAACATCTATCAAATAGAAAATTAATAGAATCAACAACTGTCTCTTCTTATTATTTTTAGTACTAGCATGCTATCTTACAAAAACTAATTAGCGAAGGCTAAGATCCAATGTAGGTCATTGAAACTTTTCTATTTGAAGGCAAATTTTTTCGCTGCAGTACCAATTAGCATCCTGAAAAGACTTTATCGATCTGATTTAGTAATTTTTTTATTGCAAGAGATTTTTAGTTTAGTTAGCAAGTATTCTTCTATCCTTTTGCACTGTAAAATCAAGTCTCCCAAATTTCAGCATTCCTATGTCGTCTGACTGTGATATTTTTATATTCACAGTATTTGTTATATCCATATGTTTCAGTCTTCGGGCAGGTATCCCCTCAGTATTTGATTAATTGATAGCTTTTATTTTGGCCCCATTTCCGCAATATCTTTTTGCCTTCATTTTATGCATAATTTTCTCATTAGTTACCTCTTCTATTTAACTTTTCTATAACAGTGTAGTGCGAATATCTATAATTTTTTCTCGATTACGTCAGTTGTGCAAGTTTTGTAACCGTATAGAGCAATGTTTTATACATAATTCTCTATGCACCTTTTACTCGTCTTTACAAAAATATTTTAGAGGCTAGTAAAGTTCTCGTAGAATATAACACCAATGCTGTTTACTGTATGGGTGTCATATTTCAGTTTTTCACATCCGAAGCTTTTATGAAAAATACTTGTTATTTATATACAGGGTAACATTTCGTAAAGTTCCAATGGGCTGTATTGTTTTATTACTAATACTACTACCAATCATGCCATTCCCTTAGCGGGGTAGGCAAAACCCAATACCGAGCCTCCACCTTCTCAACCACTGCATGAACCTATGCACTAACCCCTTCTTACCTATATCGCTACCACCACCCTTCACCTAAACTCCCAGCACTATACTAAAGGATATCAAAAAATGCTCAAACAGTTTCGGTAGCATGCAAAGCGAACCAAGGTGACTCCACAAATATAGCGCCAACCCAAACTTTGAAATTTTAAATAGCAGGCCTTCTACTTGCAACACCATTGGAAAACTTGTAAAAATTAATTTTCGCAGGTACCATCCAGACACATTTGGATAAAATATTCCTACTTTACTTAAGAATAAAGAGATCAGATATCTAATTTATATGATCAATTGAACTAGTAAGTAAATGAGAAAAAGAAACGTTTTTGCTATATGTTATCATAAAAATAAAAACCTGCGATTACCATTAGTAGCTTATTTAGCAAGGATATGTGGCCGATTTCTTCTTAACTATTATCTTATTAAGAGAAAGAAAAAGTACTGATTCTGTGATTTGCTGGGCAGTAGTTGAATTATAAGTATGTCATATTACAAGTTTTTGGGATTCTAGTCAATAATTTTTAAATAAACAAGAGCTTGTTCTACAGCTGGAACTTACTACTAAAGTCTTTTGGTATTACTACAAGCTCCATAATGGTGTACACATTAGCTGAAGGAGTTGAAACTATTTTCATTTACGGTTATAACGATCGATCAGTGTTAATAATGGCTGTTGTTTTTAATGCTAGAACTACAAAAAGTGATAGACATACCCATGTCGAAAAGTTAGTTAAAACATTTGAAGAAATAGCTCACTTCGTTTCTTCAAATAAGAAAAAAGTTGAATGCGAATTACAGGACGAAGTCACCCACATAGATGTTTTAGGTCATTTTGTTGCAACTCGAGCATTCTTAAAGATATCTCTAATAAAGTGTCACAAGTGGTCAATTTCCATTTAAGATTTCAAAGGTTAACGTCTGGGAGGGGGTGTTCCTCTATTTACCATTTTTCGCTAATATAGTTGCAAAGTAGCTATATCAGAAGTCATTATAGCATTCCCTTCGTAATGTGGGAAGGTAATGAAATATTTTACGTCAAAGTTGGTGTTTTAGGCTGATATATTTGGTGCCACTTCCTTCATTAAATCTTCTGGGAGATTACGCAGACGCTTTACCATGTTCATTCTGCGCTTTTCAGATGGTAAAATTAAGTTTGTGACCCTTAAGAATTTTCGTAAATCTAAGTTTCGAATATAAATTAAGGAGCATTAGTTATCAACCTAATCAGCTTATTGTGCTCCGTTGCTTACTTACCTTTGCCTTCTGTGTATCCCTGAATCCATCCTTCTACCCCGTAAGTTAAAACTGAGATTAAGACAGCTTTCATGATTTTGTTCGTAGTTGCCAATTTTAGTCTGGTTTTGGGTGCTAAGACATTATAAGTTCTAAATATAGATTTTCTAACTATGCCAGCTCTTTTACATTTTTAATAAATTTCAAATTGGTGTCCAGAAAAATGCCCAGCTAAATGCCCTTCGTGTTAATTTTGTGTTAAATGCGTTACATTTGAAATCTTTCTTCAGCTTTTATTAGTCTGAATCTTACGCTTGAAATTCTGTAGACTAAGGACACGATTGCCGTGTCATTAGCAGCTTGCAAGATATTATCAAATTTGTGAATGTCGTATACAAAAATGATAAACAACGTAAGAAAAAGGGGCGATCCTTGCGGAAGATCCTCTTTTGCTTTCCTAGACGGAGAAATGTTCGAGCCCACATTCACTCTAAACGCTCTGTCTTTCAGAAATGAGCGGGTAAACCTGATCAAGTGTATTGGAAGTGTGAGAAGGGCCATCTTAAAGGTAATAGCATCTTTTCAAACTGTATAGTATGCTTTTTCGATATCAAATAATGCTACATAGGCCTCGCGTTTTCCACATTTTGCCTTGATTAGCGAGTTTGCGCAGTTTGCCGCCTGTTGTACTGCTGATAGCTTTTCGGTACCTTATCTGAGTGTTAGAGGATTTATTGTAGTCTAACATTAACAAAATGTTCTGCTAGATTTGGTAGACTGGTAACTAAACTGACTGGTCTTCGATTAGCGGGATTAATTGGATATTTATCCTTTTTTGGCATGGTTACAAAAATTATTTAGGACTTTTACACATAGATTGTTAGTTTGGCGTTACTAGTCTAAAATATAATTTTTGAGCAATTTAGATTACTTTAAGTAAATTCCATAAAATACGTATGATTGAAATATTTTAATTTGTAAATCAATAAAAAGTTAAGTACAACTTTCCAAAATTATTAAGTATAATTCAAAACATTTCCAATGCCTAAAGTGAATAGTTAACAGAACTTAATTGAATCATAGCAAACAAATCTCAATGAAATACGAATATCTGTATATGACAATTCTCTCTACCGCATTACATAGGTAACTTAATTATTTGAAAAGATACAAAGATGGTTAAATTAGCAAAGTTACACAAAATTACAAGAAAATTTAGCAGTATAAACAATTTTAACCAGTGTTCCCAACTTTCTCAAAATCTCGCTTATTATTAAACATACGTAAAAAATCTAAAAGTGAAAATTTTAAATATTTTTATAGTAAATTCGATAGTGTTATAAAAAATTTTATGACACAAAGTTGTATTTTTTAAATAAAACCCATAGTTGGTATTGACTTCATAAAAAAGCTTATTTTTGTTTGTTTTTAATGATATAATATTTGCTGAAACTGTTTTTGGTATTATCTTATAAATTCGCAAAAAGCTGAAAATAATTTAAAAACCAAATTGCCTTGATCGACGAAGCTACCTTCAGCAATTGATACAATGTTTATTTGTAAACTGTCAAATACAGTTTGTGTTTTTCAAGTAATTTATGGTTTGATATTTTGCGAGATGCCCTACACGAATGAAAAACGAAATGACATGCTGTTTTCCTATTATTCCTGCAACCTAAATGCAGATATTACATCCGCTTTGTATTTGGAAGGATACGTGGACAGGAGACAACCCGATAAAAGAATCTTCTCAAAATTGGAGAACAATTGAAAACGTTATGAGAGTTTTAAAAAACCGAAAGGTGTTAGACCAAACTTTAACGAAGCTGCTGAAGAAAGAGTTTTAGCCCACGTTAATTTCAATCCAAAATCATCTGTCCAAGAAGTAGCAGCAGAATGTACTATAATCTAGAGAACAGGAAGATTAGTTTTAAAGCGTAATTTTAAACCATATCGTCATCATGTAGGAAATACATTATATCCTAATCATTCGCAGAAAAGACTAAATTATTGCAGATGGTTCTTGCCAAGATCCAATGAAAATCCAGGCTTCTCTTATTCAATTTTGTTTACTGACGAAGCAGAATTTACAAATATTGGCATGTTAAACCGAAATAATTACCGCCACTGGGTTCAGGAGAATTCCCATTTAATACTTGAAAGACGAGGTCAACATATTTTTTCCATAACTTTTTGGTGTGGTATGATAGGAGGGAAAATTATTGGACCCTATTTTTATAATGAATATTTAAATTCCACTAGATAACTGCAATTTTTAGGATATAACTTAGAAATTATGCTCGAAAGCTTCCGTTGAATGTTTTGCGCAATCTACGGTACTTCTAACAAGACTTTTCACAACTCTCAGGAAGTATCCACGTATGTGTCTTCAAAATATGAAAATTCTTGGGTTGGGAGTGTAAAGGGCCTATTATGGGGCCACCAAGATCTGCTGATTTTACTCCTTTAGTGTTTTTTATGGGGTACAGTTAAAAATATAGTTTATAAAGAAGAACCTATAGACATTGATGATCTTAAGTAAAAAATTACTGAAACCCTTCAACAAATCCGCAGAAATTCTTTTGAACAATTTCAATGGAACATAAAGAAAAGGTGTGAAATGTATATCCAAAGTAATGATCAATATTTTGAAGTTCTATTGTAATCTAGAGTATTTTATTTTGGTTGCATGTAGAATAACGTTTAGTAGCTTTCAAGTTATTTTTTATTTGTATTTAGATTACCTAAGCATAATGGGGCTATTAGTACTGGTACAAAATCGGTAAAGAAATAGGTTTCTAACTTAATTACCATCAACGATTAATAGTAATGTTTAAATTGGTTGGAGTTTGTTTTACATTGGTGTCAGAATTTTGCTTTAAATAGCGCATCTGGATATCTTGATCATAGGTAGAGAAGTTATCATTATAATAACCCCATAGTAAAATTTTCAATTAACATTAAATGTAATAGTTTTTAAGTTTGTTTGTAAAGAATAAAGTTTGTGCATTTTTCAATGTTAGATATTACAATTTATTCAAATAACTACCTTCTTTAGATAAATGTCTTTTGTTTCGGAAATGTTATATAAGGCGTGCCGATTTTGTAAATGAGTATTTGCAATTTACCTTGATTTTAACTTATATTTTTAAAATAAGCATAATTTATCATATATCATTAAAATCTGACCAAAATAAGATTTTTATGAAATCAAAGCCAACTATGGGTTCCATCTAAAAAAATGAAACTATGTGTTATTTCTCAAAAACTATAAGGGCAATAAAAGTTTTGATTAAACTTTAAAATTTATCATAAAAATATATATAATTCGCATTCTTTACATTTTTTATGTATGTTTAATAAAGCGAGATTTTTGGGTTTAAAGAATTTGGGAGCTTTGTTGGCAGATCAGAAAACGCAAGAGAACAAAATTAACAGCGCAATTAACGACAATGAGACAGGAAACAAATAAGAGCTATTGGAGAATAATAAACAACCTAAAATTATCTCTTGTTCAAGATAGTATGTGGTAACATATGTCCTAGTTTTTTAACAGTCGCAGGAGGAGGAAAATGGTCTCCAATGCTCTTTGAAGCATGTCCCAATGCTCAATGGGATTTATATATAGGCTGAGCGGGGGTAACGGTAGATGTTCAATTTCTTCATTTTCTAGACAACCAAGCACAATATGGGCGCAATGTGGTCTAGCATTATCGTAGAGAAATGAAAGACAGGCTCTAAATCGGCTGTATAATTAACCTATATATTCTTCAGTATCTCCTACGTGTACAATTGAGCATTCATGTTGCCATTGCAAACATAAAGCTCGTTGCGGTCACCCAAAAAAACTCCACCACGTACCATAACTGAACCACCGCGAAAAGGATACACCTCTTGAATAAGATTGGGATTATGACGGTTTCCTGGAGTCCTCCATACACGAACTCTCCGACTGGCACTGTGAAGTTCGAATCGAGATTCACCAGTGAACATGGCATGTCTCCAATCTTCTCTCCAATTAACACGATTGTTACACCAAACATACCTTTGTATTCGATGTTCTGGTGTTAACAGTACACGTGTTAAAGGACGCCTACTTCTCAAATTTGCCTCATACAGCCGATTTCGAACTGTTCGCACAGATATATTTGTTCTTGTAGCGTCTCAAAGTTGATCGCGTAGTCTAGAAGCTGTATAAAGTGGGTCTCTTCTTGCTGACAGTGTTAAAAATCGATCTTCCCTTTCGTTGGTAACTCTTTGGCCACCTGTTTTAGAGTGTTTCTCAGCAGATCCAGTTTTAGCATATCGTTTAGCTAGCCTACTTATCGCACTTTGCGAAACATTAAACCTATTGGCAACTTCCAGTTGGGTACACTCAGCTTCCAAAAGACCTATTGTCTGATTTGCATGTAGAAGAGTTAAACGGTGTCTAGGAATTTTGTTTAAAAGATTAAATTGAAAATAAGTAAAAGCCAACTTAAGCTACTGGGCAATAGTGAACGCTCAAAATTTAAATTAAATAATCACTTTGACCACTTAGTTCTAATAACTTTAAAACCAAACATACTTCTTTATTGACCTTTTTAACAAATGTTTTCAATAACCGTGTTTTGGATACAATAAGAAAGTTAAGAAAAATATTTTATATGAATTAACTTTTTTTATCGTAGAAAATAGTTTTTAAAAACTAAAAATAACGGAAGTCACAAGTTTATTCGCTGCTGTAAAACCATTACATAGAACGTCACAATATGAACTTAA
>JAHWXV010456844.1:0-11664 GCA_024586415.1 Phrixothrix hirtus
AACCAGTCTCGGACTGCACATTAACGGCGAAAACATAAAAATATGCTCATAAAATAATAATTTGTGAAAAATATGCATTCACTATAAAATTTACAAAATATGCAAAAAATGCATATATATATGCACTTTGCATATATTCCGCCCCCTAATTATTACCTAAGATTTTTTGATAAATTTTACGTTATTTCAATTACTCAATATTATTTCACGGGAATAGCCAAATTAATTACTTACTAACGGTAGTCAATACAATATATCAAACACTGTGTGGCGAATGTTGCAATTAGACAATGTAAATGAAGGTAGCGGTGGAACTATTCAATATGACATTCAACCTGATGGCATTAGCTTTGAAGCAAAGGATCACGTACATAGGATGCACTAACTTGTCTTCCAAGGTCTATGCTTAAAAAATAATCAGATGGTAGGGCTCACCTTGTACCAACGCATAATTTCTCCAAATAAACAGATCCCTATAACGGTCTTTCTTTAGCCGAATTCTTTCAAGTTGATTAAGATTAATGATAGCAACAGAATCGCTATTGGCGCACGTATTTCCATAAACTATATAGAAAAAAATACACTCACACGTACAATAGATGTCACTTTACATGCTCTGGTGCTATGCTGAATCCATCAAAGAAGTATCCAAAGGTTATTTGGATTGTTAAAAACACATTTTAGAAGCGCCTGCACCGTATGGAAATGAATTCCAAAATTTTTCATTCCCCGAAAAATAGGGTGTTGCTTTAAAAAAGAAGTCATTCTTCCACCTATAAGTAGCACCGTACGTAATAATGGTCGATTTTACAACTGGCCAGCTAAATTTTAAAATGCTACAACGTAACAAGCAATATTTCGTTGAAAGATCATAATAGTTAATTATATAAATAAATTCGTTTAAGAATACGAGATTGTTTTGAAATATGAAAAGAAACTTTTAGCAACCAGATTTCTGAATTTTTATTCTATTATAATCAAAGGTTTATAGCAAGACATATTATAAATTCTAATAATTATTTAACTAGTAATTTATTTAGTAAACCGAGTATTTACACAATGGTTTTAGTAAGCACATTGTAATATTCGGAATTGGAATTAAAAGAGATTTAACCTATGCATGCACTAAGTATAATTTGTTGAATATAATTTGTGTATCTTGTATTTGTATTTTGTAATTTAGCAATCATGGAATAAAAGCAGTTGAAATATTATGAAAGGACAATTGCTCACTATAACAGCTGAAATGATTTTGCCCTTTTCTAATGATTTCCAAGATTCTCAAGTGTTAGCCTTTTTGCTGTACCACTTGTTCAAAATTCTGCATCTATAACTTTATAGTCAAGATTCACATTGTCCCTTCTTGGGGAATACAACCTTGTTTTCCAATTTTCTTCAACTTCGTGTTTTGAGAGTGCTAAACGAATTGCGGTTCGTGTAGTTCTAAAGAGCAGTCAAATTTACAACTCAAGTATTTTTTTTAAATAAACACGGGTTCTTTAGAAGCATTATCAATTATACTCTTGAGAACCCTGCAGCGCTGCTGTGACTAACATTACACGAATTCTTGCAATTTTTGTAGTTTGAAAAGTTATTTCTATCGTATTCATAAATAACAGAAATATTAACTAGTATTATTCTTTTCATCAGGTTTCCGACAAACTTCCAGTTTAATTACTAATAAAAAAGCATTTTCTGCTAATGTTTATATAAAGTTCCTATTTTGCTGCAACATTTGCGAAGCGGTGCTTAAGAACTGCATACACAAAAATTCTATAAGTAGATTTGATTGCTATCACATAAATATTTTACCCACTCGTTGGACATGAGTGGCACATTTACACAGTAAACTAGGCTTTACATATAAAACATTGATATTGACTTTAGAGATGGAGGTAGTATAATTTAATTAAATATCGTTATAAGCAATATATCAATCTACGACCATAAGTGTACTAGAAAAATTTGAAAAATTCTTGCAATGTCAATGAAAATTGTATCTTTATAATTGTAAGAATCATTTTATTACTTTCTCCTACCTATATGAAATATAGCATGGATAAGGTACTGTTCTCGTCCAACATCTTTGATATCGAAATTATAATGCAAATACGCGATTTGGGGTCCCTTGAGTCCGAAAATCATGTATATAAAAATTATTCAGTCTGTGTGTGTGTATCTGAATGTGTATGTGTACATGTACGTGCACGTGTACGTGTACGCGTACGTCTATGTGTACGTGTATGTGTTCGTGTACGTGTACGCGTACGCGTGCGCGTACATGTACGCATACGTGTGCGTGTACGTGCACGTGTAAGTGTACGTATACGTGTACGTATACGTGTACGTATACGTGTACGTATACGTGTACGTATACGTGTAGGTATACGTGTACGTATACGTGCATGTGTACGTGTACGTATACGTGTAAGTGTACGTGCACGTGCACATGTACGTGTACGTCTACGTGTACGTCTACGTATACGTGTACGTGTCCGTGTCAATGTACGTGTCTGTGTGCATGTCCATGTCCGTGGCCGTGTTCGTGTCCATGTCAGTGTCCGTGACCGTGTCCGGGTGCGTCTTCGTGTCCGTATCCGTGTCCGTATCCGTATCCGTATCCGGGTCCATATCCGTGTCCATGTCCGTGTCCATGTCCGTGTCCATGTCCGTGTTCGTGTCCGTATCCGTGTCCGTATCCATGTTCGTATCCGTGGCCGTGTCCGTGCGCGTGTCCGTGTGCGTCTCTGTATCCGTGTGCGTGTGCTTATGCGTGTGCGTGTGCTTATGCGTGTGCGTGTGAGTGTCCGTGTGCGTGTGTGCTTGCTTGTGCGTGTGCGTGTATATGTGCGCCTGCTCGTGCGCTTGCGCCTGCCCGTGCGCCTGCGCCTGCTCGTGCGCATGCTTGTGCGGGTGCGCGTACTCGTACGTGTGCGCTCGTGTTTGTGTGTGCGTGTGTGCGTATGTGTGTGTGTATATATGTGTATGTGTGCGTCTGTGTGTGTGTGTGTATTTATTTGTGTGTGTGTGTGTGTGTGTGTGTGTGTGTGTGTGTGTGTGTGAACAGGGAATCTCGAATACGAAAAATCGTAGATATACAAAATTTTATATTTAAGTTTATATCTATACTCGCACGTGAGTGCAACAATTTCATCAGAATCCAATAACGGGAAGTGCCGTTTTATTCTTATCATTTTTTGGTTTTTCGAGATTTTCTTGAAATTGGCTCCGTTTTCTTTAAAATTTTATATTTCAGTTTTTCATCTTCTGCGTATTAAATGTTAAGAATTTAGTTAAAATATAATTACCGGAAGTACCACTTTACTCTTGTTATTTTTTGGTTTTTTGAGATTTTGTCGAAATCACTTTTACAAGTAATCAATGAAAAGTATTACACTTGAATCACAAAATAGCAACTCCATAAACTTACCAACTAATGAAAACGTCATAGTCTTCTTCAGAGCTAAACAACCAGCTTCTGTCCACTGCCTCGACTACTGTTTTGTCTGATAATGTATCCAAGTTCATCGATGGTTACAAATATTTGTATACAATCATTCTTATCCTTGCTGAAGTGATCCACACAACATTGCAATATTTGCAGTCGAACGCGTTGTTGATCGACGGTTAACATCTTGTGCAGAATTTTTTCGCTGCCAGACGCTGTGTTAAAATATGATAAACGCGTTCAGTTGAAATGCTGGTAGTCTTAGCAAATCTATCTGTAAGGATCATATCTTGCATTTTCTGTTAGTTGTAACAGTTGTAGCATTTTACACACTAATTTGACCACATTTAGGCTCCGTACTGTACTTTGAAAACATGGAAAATGATAGTTCAGATTGCATGAACACATTTTGTAACCTTTCATGAATTTTTGTTACCGATAAATCTGCCAAAACAAAAAACATTATCACCGAACGAACCTCTGTTTCGCCCATTTTCACAAGTTATTAGACGTCCTTTGCGAGCACTCGTGTCACACATAACGAATTTATACGATCAATTGAATGTTTGCCAGTTGTCAATTGAAAGATTTAAATATGAAATCATAAAATGACATTAACAACGTGTCGCTACTATCACCGCATATAGTTCATTCGAAGAATTTCTCATATTAGAGCCGTACATGTGTACGTATGTGTTTCACTTTTTTTTGTTAAAAACTTAACTGAATAACTATAGTGCATAGGATTAAATTCCACACAAGATATACCTTCTTTTGGGTCATTTGCAAATTGTCAAGCATTGAAGCGTAAGAAAGTGCGGGTAATTTATTTTTTAAAATGAATAGTTTCTGAAATTGCAATTTCACCGTCTTTTAGTGTTTTCAAGACCATTAAATATTAGTCTTCGCATTTTTTCAATAGCTTTAGTAGTTTGTAAGTATTGCCATACGTGTACCAGAGATTGGACCGCTAAAAAGAGGTGCAGTGTTCCTACATTGAACTACTTTTGAAATGCACCGTTGCCAATATTCCCTTTTGAGTGAAATCCTTCTTGATAGATGACTTGGATTTCTAATAAACCCTCATAAGATAAATCTGAATCTTCGTCAGTTTAAGCAACATTGTCCTCATTAGAAGGAAGCGTACTAATACGATCTTATATTGGCATAGCTTGAAGAGTATATTCCAATTCCGAAAATAATTCATCAAATAATAATCTTTTACCAGAGATCTGTAAATATACAAATATAATATCGCTATATGAATTTGTAATTTTTTAGATAGCATTTAGTAGCATTGTCGTGGTTGCAAAAATTTTTCTGATATAATATCTCATACAGTTTAGGCAAACTGGGGTACACATGGTACAGAGACCTGAAGTGCTTATATGTTGATACCATAGGTGCTTGATGGCAGCTTAATTTGCCACCGACATTTAAACATGTATAGAGGACAAGCTATTGTATAAACTCGGCTACCAAGTAATGTTAATTGCTTTACGAGGGGCACAACTTATATTGTGGGCCTTGGCAACACTGCGTGTTTAAGGTTAACATTTGTAATACAAAGTTTGACATTTTTGAACATTACGCTATTCAGAACATTTTGGCATTTGAGTGTGATTAGTGGTCTTTATAGTAATTTGAAAATTGTGTGTCAGCGTAAAATGGAATTAACTAGTGAATATTTTCGTCCGATGATTTATTGCGACTGTTGAGGTGGATTATCTAGACAAGAGAGCATCGGTTAACATACTTCCACTTTTGGCGATAAAGCCCAATCAGTTGTTGTACAAGAAAACATTGATCCTGTGCAAACACTGAAAATGCAAGATCCTCATGTGACATACTATGAGATTGAGGCAATCTTATACATCAGCTCAACCAGCATACATAAAATAGTGCATGAACAATTAGCCGTGAAAAAGGTTTGTTCTCGTTGGATCCCACATAACTAGAAAACTGAAACTGTAAAAGGTGCCTATACCGATTGGTGCAACCAAGTGCTTACGAAATACAATGGCGGTACTTCAAAACACGTATATAATATTGTACTAGGAGACGAATCAAGAATATATGCGTATGAGCCGGAAAGTAAACAGCAGTCGACTTTAGGGGTGTTTCAAAATGAACCAAACCCAAAAAAGTTGTTCGCGCTCGAAACACTTCGAAAGAAATGGTTGCCTGTTTTTTCGGAAAAACTAGTAATGTGGCAACATTGCCTTTACAGGAACGTAAAATGGTCACTTTTTAATGGTACACCACCACTTGTTTGCCTGAAGTCTTCAGGGATATAAGAAAAACGAACAAGTGCCGTAGGATAATGTCCTCGCATTTTTATAAAAACATATCGCAATAGCTTCAAAGGTTATTTATATAATATTTAAATATAATATTGTAAGTTACAATAAAATGCACTATATCCAAGATGAACATTCCGCACTTTTCTATAAAACCACATTACACTTAAAAACTTGTAAACGGTATGATAATTTTACATGCCACTAAGAAGTTATATTATATTGGTACTAATTCATTAAGGATATAAATTTTATATTTGAAAACATTTCGTAAATATCAAATTTGAATATTTGAATAGAAATAAACAAAGAATTATGGAAATGAAATAACATTTAATCTACTCACACAAGAAAAATTATATTTAGCAATCAATCATCCCAGAATGTGTCACAGGTGGTGGTTCTAGTTTGAATAGGTTTTCGTAAGTCATTTTATGGTGAAGTGCTATTTTATTGTCTTTTATCCAACGTTTGAATTTTGTAATTTGTACCTTCAGAGAATTTTCCTGTGTTGTTTTGTAATTTTGGACAGAAAATAACTTCTGACAAAGTCTAGTTAAAGTTTAAGGAAACTATATAGTCAAAAACTTCTAAACTGGTTAAAATTGCAAATGCTCATATATAGCAAACAAAGTTGTTCAAAACAATTTCATCGTCTATAAAACTCGTTACTACCAATAATAAGTAATTATTACTATAAATTATAAATAGAAGAAAATAAAGAATTATTATTTTCAACAACTGGGAATACTATTTAAAAAGGGTTATTCAGTTTAAATAAATAGAGTAAAGCTATAATGAAACTTTGACTTGAAATAGTTTCGATACTTTATTTTTGGGTAGCTCAGCGGAGTCGGTCTATGGTTTACCTTGATAGGGGAAAGATATGTTTACGGATACCTGATAGCTACGGTAGACTTTAAATGTTTAGAGCTATACCGAGCAAATAGTTCTATCTGAAATCACCTATGTTTTTATTTTTGCAACCTACTCCGAATATGCAGGGTGCCAGGAAATAAATAGCATTACTTTAAATCAGATGCATCGTAATATGCGCGACAAAAAACGTTTATAAACTATGTACTTAAGTTATATAGTTTTCGAAATACTTGCAATGAAAGTTTTCAATCCGCCCCTGCTCTTTAACTTGGGCTACAGTATTCAACAAGAAATGGTTGGTGGACTATAAATCTTTAGCCATTGATGAATAATTTTCAGTTGATAATTATAAATACTCGATACGTTACTTGCCGTTTGAAATAAAATGTTTTATTTTCTTCCTCAAAATTTCCAGTGATTGTAATTCTGCAAGTTCATAATTTCTTTAAAATATAAACAAGGTTAGCTGCGATTTTTAATAGATATTCATTTGTGTTATTGCATTTAAATACATTTTTGAACTGTTACTTTTACAGAACCGTTTTAACATGGCGTTAAATTGATTTTGATAAATATCTTCATATGTTAATATTTACAATCACTTATGTTGTGTATAGTTTTAATTTTGTGAAAATAATTAGAAATCTAAATGATAAATAGCTGTCATAAAATTTAATCTAATTTGTAGGCAGTATAAAATATCTACTTATAAATTATTATGGATCAGACTTATCTATCAAATAAGTTTTATAATAATTCATCCATAAATAACTTATAATTAATAAGCAATAGTGTTAGTAAAAGTAAATTTGGATGATTTTAAAGGAATACGTTAGATTAATTTTCATCAAAACAGCTGGAAACCTTGACTCTAAAAAGAACATTAATGGTAATGTAAACTGACACTGTGAAAACAAAAACTAGATAGTATTAATGTTTGTAAGTACATTTCATCATAAAGCATATACGGCACATAAAGAGTATATCATGACTGATTTGAGCGTGGAAATTTACAAAACATTTTTTTAATTAGTTTAAGAATTTCTGCAGACTTGCGTTCACAAAAGCTGGTGTACGCATGTCTTCAATAATGTTTCTTATATCCAAGATACACTGTATACCTGTTTGCTTTATATTTAATTCGCCCGTTTTTATTTACTATTATGCCTGTATAATTGGTTTGTAATTTGTGCATGCTTTTTACCACTTCTAATTTCATTTGCCGCGCTCTGTATGTTCAATTAGGGTTTCTTATTTTTTAATTTACACATGAATTTACTGGTTTTAGTAATGAGAAATTTGCGTATGCACTTTGTTATTTATTATCTCAGTCATAATCATAGAATCTAATTTTATACGTTTATTAAACGAAATAATGAATTTGATATTTACATTTTACTTACAGTTCACTTAATTTTGAACGTTTATGATAAAGTAGAGTAACTTTTGATGTTTTACCTACATTACTATAGGGAACGTATTTATGTAACTTAATTTTATACTGGCCCAGCTGTTATCAATTTTTAGTGTAGATCGATGTTTAAGATGGCGGAATATTTGCATACAGCAATGTAACTAATTATTGCTAATTTGCCGGGATGTTTCGTTTATCGCGTTTTGGTGACAGTGTTTAGTGTTAAACAGGTGCGTGTTTTAAGGATTAAGCATGTGTGGGTCGCTGACAAAATTTATTCTAGTGTATCAAGTATGTTTGTATTTATTCATTTTCCACTGGTACTCAATTATCCTATATGAATTTGATCTACAAAACATAACAGAGTTCATCCTTTGAAGAAGTGCACTAAGTTCATTATTGGTTATTAGTTAGTTTCTTAGTCGTACTTTTGCCCAGATACTAGAATACGGAGGTCTTAGTAGTAAGTAATTTTTTCTCAGTAGTGATTTAGCCCAAATACAAGAATATGAGGGCCTTTGTGGTGAATACACCGACTTTCAGTGGTACTTTTGCCCAGATACTGTAATGCGAGGGTCTTCGTAGTAAGTACCCTTTTCTCAGTGGTACTTTCGCCCAGGTACTAAAATACGAGGTTCTTCGTAGTAAGTACACTGACGCTTACTGGTACTTTAACCCCGATACTAGAATACGAGGGTCTTCGTAGTAAGTACATTTTGGTCAGCGGGAATCTCGGTCATGTAAAAGATAATACCAGGGTTCATGTCGTAAGTTCACTGATTCTACAGCGCTTTACCCTTACTATTCATACTATAATTGCGAGGGATGGGGACAAATATTTCTTTATTCCTACCCTTTTGGGCAATTTCTAATGCAGTTTAGTAAATCTTTTGGAAAATTAAAGTATTGACCGTTTTTTGTTGCTATACATTGAGGTGTGTTAAACTAAGATTTTTGCGTTTGAATTTTAATTCTAGACGAACTGGTTCTCAAGCTACAATACGAAACGTTCAACAAAATTTTTAATGAACTCATTATTTTAAGTTGAAACTTTTGATCAATTTTTATAACATTTTTGTTTCATTTAATAAACATTTATGTTTATTACTGTTGAAGCTTTGTATATAAAATCAACGTAGTTTTAATGCTTCTAATTTCTAAAATATAGTTGAGTTACGTAGCTCTATTTCGACCTCGTAAGCCCTCCTTTGCTTCATCTTAAGTATTCGTTTTTTAAGTTTTAAGCAGTCTCGTCTGGCGTGTCGATATGCCATCACCTTGCTCTGGTAACTGTTTCGTTCCCCTTGTTAATTAACGCCTATACTGCGTGTCGCCTACAATATTGCATAATAATAATTGTTAATGTTATACTAATTTCCTTTTAAATATAAGTAAATATTTTGTGTACTGAGAACTTTGTTCTTCCTAATTATTCTGTTTTCCTTCCTTCTAATGTCACCTTAAAGAACAAATATCCGCCACGCCGCTCTGCCGCCTTAGAAATTTTAAGGTAAGTTCCATTAATTAAATTTGTTCTCAGATCTTACAGTCCATTTATACATAATTTTCGTATCTATTGATTGCTTGTGTTTAATGAATATAAAAATCCTATAATTCCTATTGTAGGGTATCTTATATCCATTACTATTCAAAGAGATTATCAGCGCCAAAGAACGTTGGGACACACAGGTGTTTTTCCGTGTGTACCTGTAACCGTTTCGCATAAAGCGTAAAAATTTACCATTTTTGTTAACTTTGCGTGTAAAAGCATTGGTATTTGTAATTCTATCATTATTTCCCGTAAAATTCATTATAAGTATTTCTCTTGATTTAATTCTGGGAAATCGCAGCCATTCGGTCCATAAACTTTTATTCATACAAAAATGACTGCTTGTAACTGTTTTTTAATTGTTTTAATTGCATTTACATGTTTAGTGGGTTATTTACAATCTTATTCTGGGTTTGTCTTTTAGATAAACTACTACATATAATTATTTTAAGTAAAAGTCGCTATTGGTAAAGTTTTTAAATAAAAAGGCATATTATTTATGTAACAATGGTTCTAATAATTTTTATAACAGATACTTTTATGGTTATTATTTTTCAATATACTAAAAATAGATTTTGCAATAAAATGCTACTCCAACACTTGTGATAAACCATTAACTATCTTGAGAATTGTTTGCCCGATTTTTCACTGGTTTTGCCGGAAATGAATTTTAAAAGTCTAAATTGATGAAATTCTGTTTCATATAGGAAGTGAATTTACTTTTTACAAAATACCGGAATTTACTTTCAACTCACGATATCATCACAAAGCCAGACGAAAAATAAAATGAAAATTGGACATGGCTGCTAACGCATTAAATGTATTTGAAATTTTATAAGATTGGTAGTTAAAGCTAGTGGACCTAGCTTCAGATAAGTTTTTTGTCTGCGTGACTTGAAAGTAATCACACGTAGTTATCCATATATCTCTGAATAAATTGTACCCTTTTTTACGAATATCATTATCATTTTCTTAATTTAATTACTTACTCTATAGATAAATTTTTTATATAAATGTATGTTACAAATATAATACATTTTGAACTTACCATTAATATAAACAATAATAAGAAATTTATCGGATTTAGACTTAAGTCGTTACATTAATAAATTCTTACAAATTACTCTAACACCAATCATAAGCACTAGGCAGAGTTGGGTGCGGTAAAATTTTGATGGCTGACATAATTTTTCTTAAACGATATTCTTTGAGGATTTGCATAAAGATACTTTTGTTACGTTCCAAGCGATCGATAGAGTTAGTTAAGCAAGCCTGTGCGCACTATTCTTGTACATACAATAAACTCCTCTATCAGAAAAATCTTTCGCGCATATATTCCACGTTAGATTATATCTGATTGCTTTAATGGAAATTATGTGACATTAATTACAGATAAAAGTAAAAATAAGTATCAATATAAAGTATAGTAATAATAATATTAAAATACCTCATTATCACGTACAGGTTTTAGAAGAAATAAGTTTAAACAGACACTCTCATATAAACAAGCAGGATTTCGCTAAGTATTTAAGTCCATGGTACATATGCACCACGGGATTCTCATTTAAATACCACCACATTGTGAAATTACCAAAAATAATATCTGCTACTATATTCACTTGAATACCTTCTTAACATACTCTAGTAGAAAAGGTATGCTATCCTAAACCCTTTTGCGAATCACAACCCATAGTTTTTCAACCCAAGGGATTCTACCCTACTTTATACTCTTCAAATTTAAAAACTATTTGTTAAGCGGTTTTCAGGTTTCCGCTATTTACAAAATAACTAAGCAAATCAAATATGCCACTTTATATACGGTAGTAAGTTATTTCACATAGTATAATCAATAATATATTTTATATTGAAAATTTTGTGTTGGTTTCCCCACCGTATCCAACCCGTTTTACGGATCAACGTCAAATGTTTTGTAAATCGTCAAAATGTTCTCCAGCTCATTGCTTTAAATTTAAGGACAATCTAATAAGTAGGTTTCGACTAATAGTGGATAAACAATCCAGCATAAAAATACAGATATATATATATATATATATATATATATATATATATATAT
>JAHWXV010456874.1:0-17476 GCA_024586415.1 Phrixothrix hirtus
TTACAAATAATTGACAGCAAAATTTACTTATTTGCGTAGTCACTGTATTTATGAATTTGACACTAATTCTAATTCGGTGTGTATATATTTCTATTCTTTACATTAACCTTGCAAAATTTTGTTTTAATTTAAACGATTTAATAACTTCAGGAAAATTTTACCTCATTTCATGTTTTGAATTTGTATGACATTATCTATAATTTATATCTAACATTCAATAAACTTCCTTTAGGTATTGATTGCTTTTTTTGTAAGTAATTACTTAGGTATTTTAAAATTTACTGGTCAAATTGAACACAGCAATATGTTCCTAAGAAACTTCAGCAAGCGATTTAAAATCTTTCTTGATATGTTCCACGGCTAAGCCAATATTTAACGGATTAAATGAATAATATAATTGTGTGTCATTTGCGTAAAAGTACGAAGAACAATATATAATGCAAGTAGGAAAATTTGAAATATAAATGGAAAATGAAAATGACCATAAAATTAACCCCTAGGACACTCCTTTTACCTGACATCTACATTTGGATATGTTTCCATGTAATTGTACTTGTTGAAATCTACTATTTAAATAGCTACCAGCTAATTCAACATTCATTTCATTAACGGAAAGTTCTTAAAAATAAAATGTAATGCCAACTGAAAATTTCTTATATCTGCCCTCGTATTCGAAATATGTCGAAGAAATGAAATTCATCGCAATTTTGAGATCCGATATTACCTCTTAATGGCTTCTGTTGCAGCTATATAGTATATGTGTGCAAAGTTTCAAACAAATCTTGAACTTGCTTTTTGTTTAGTTCCCTTATTAGCCGTCACTTTCGTTTAAATTGTCAAGTTGGGGTTTTAGTCCTTTTACAGTATTTTTGTGGATTTGTTTTGTCGAAACGTCGTTAATGATTACTAATATATGTTCCTACTTTTAATTCTACAGGAAATACCTTCCTTTGTCGGAAACAGTTTTTTTGGAGCCAGGACTAAAATTTTATTTTATAGGTCTATCTTTACTAAAACAAATTTATACTAAGGATTTATCTTCGTGTATTTTTGTATGTTGAAGGCAAATCATATTTATGTTTAAAGTGACGGGCAATCAACACTGTATTAAATTAAATAACCCAAAATGAAATAATTAAACCAGCAAATTGGTATAACTGCAATTGCAGCAATAATAGTCGCCAAGCAGATTCTTTATTAATTTTAAAAACGCAAACAATAATTTATACATCGAAGGAAATTCCTAGCGTTGATGTATATTGAACAATTCTCTCTCAGCTACATTATTAAACTTTTAGTTTCATCCCCCTTGTCAAGACGTAAATTTATTATTTCTAAATACCTTATCATTATTCCTACTTGTTGTATCGATACTGCACTAAAACTCTGCAATGCGGTCTTCATTATATTTAAAAATGGAGATTTGAATATTTAACATTGTTTGTAGTATAAACCCGTCTCTCTATTAATTACATAATATTGTATTTGTATTTAGTATAAACACTGAAATACAAAAGATCAAAGGAAAGCCAAACATAAAATTGATAACGTTACCTAAAGTAGTTAATAGTGCTATAAATTTGGGTAAGTTTAAGGGAGCACCAGTAGTTTAGATTTAAAAAGCTTTTACCATATTTATTTGTAAACATTCTCAAAAATTCTGTATTGCGTTTTAGGAAGCATGTAAACGAGCAAAATGCAAAACTGTAATTATGCTTATTTAGTCAGTAGTGATACTGTAAGATTATATAACTAACATATTAAATTTCTACAGGATTCGTCATTAGAATCCCTTCAATATCACAAATAGAACTTCAAAACATGTATAATGACGCCCTCTCGTGGCATCTACCTGAAAATGAAGAATCGCATTCTGTAGCTGTTCCAGAGAAAACTATTGAATCTGCAAATTCTAATACCGCTATGGAATCACACAGTGTCGTTAGTGTTGAAGATTGTTGAAGTAAATAACCTATTAAAAGTCGTTTTATGTATTTTGTATTTGTTTTTGAAAAAGTTTTGTTTTCGTACTATCCTTCAGAAGAATTAATTTGTAAGTAAACTTATTTAGTATTTTACGAATAATATAAATTAAATCAATAAATTTTGTGTGGATTGTTTTTAAGATGATATAACAATGTAGAAGCTACATGAAATGTACGCTTTCATATAAAGTAACTTAGATATTAATTATTTAAAATATATTATAATAACTAACTATTAGAAAATTTAATTGTTTAACGTCAGTTAACTATCAGCCTTTTTTATAAAGTAATTTTCTACTTTAACATCATTTATCTGACCTAAAATTTAAATTATAGGTACTACATACATACATACATACATACATACTTAACTGAGAAATGGTGATGGCTAAATTACACGTTACGCTGTATATCAAATTGTAATTAAAGAAAATTACGGTAAAAACAGAACAATAAAGGTTTTATTTGTTGTTAAATTTTTTAAATTACACATATTCTATTAAAAACAAATTTTTACCTGTAAGTTGGGCACCTATTTCTAATCTGTTAAGGTATGCTAGGTACTCGTCATATAAAACTACTTATATCATACTTATTTTAAAATTTAGGATTACTTTACCAAATATAAATCGTTGATTGAACACAATATCTAAGGGAAACTCCCAAAGTTTGGTTTGAATTAGTGGTTAGTCTTTTGAAATTCCTCGTTAAAGATGGCAATAATCTTAAAATACCTTAAGAATCTGGGATTTTGATTTTGAAGGTGATATTCCTTATTTCATGTTAGAACTTTAACCAAAATAGTTTTTATTAAGGTAGGAATTAATACGAAATTATTATAAAGGTTGAAATTATAGCCATCCATATGAATTTGCCATACTGCAATATCTTAGTATTGTTTCATTATGCAAACCTTATTGGTACTTAATAACAAAAATCAATATAGATTACATAAAACAAAATAATTTTTAAAAAACTCGTTAATTTTTTAGCAACATATATTATTGTAAGTTAACAACGAGAGCAAACATCAGGTTCGAAACAAATTTCAATATCTAATCAGGTCTAATGTGCCATGAAAAAAGATTCAGGATAGAGTGGTAAAAATTAAAAAATAACCAAAGTATTTAATTATTGCTGCTTAACCAAAACAACAACAGTCAGGCATAAGTGTGTGTATGGATTTTACATATGTTTAACATTTTATTTATTATATTTAGTTTATGAATGGATATTACTTTAGCTTAATTGGAATGAAACATGTTCGAATTAATTTTTAATAATAAATAAAGAAATTGAAATTGTAATACTCCATATGAATTGAAACCTGGAAAGGTCTAATACATTTTTTGCACTTCCGAGACTAAAACGCCACTATTAATCATTCGTTTCCATGACTAAAGTGACACTTTTAATTTTAAGGGATTAAAATTTTATTTTAGTGTCAAGGATGTTAAAGTACTTTAAATCCCGCTTAAACAAAGTAAATCCATGACAATAATAAATTATCCAATTAGAATAGCATGAGTATTGCAGAAAGCGTTACTATAGCGCTTCGCAAATAAAATTTCAATAGCATTTGCCGTGAGGCATACTTCGATAAATCTAGTCAATTGTCAATGTCAAAATCAT
The DNA here is from genome assembly GCA_024586415.1 of Phrixothrix hirtus. Taxonomy (NCBI): domain Eukaryota; kingdom Metazoa; phylum Arthropoda; class Insecta; order Coleoptera; family Phengodidae; genus Phrixothrix; species Phrixothrix hirtus. The sequence goes on from JAHWXV010456874.1 coordinate 3,618, forward strand.
GCAATTTTACTTTCTTCGACCCTTTTGATTTAAAATGTTTCGGAAATGCAAACAATAATGTATACATCCCAGGAACGAGGTGAGACATTATTTCTGTCGCCGTCACTCGAGAAATAAACTTTCTCTCTCGGGATTAGAAGAGCCACTTTGGTCCCTTGGCGTATAATAATATATACGGCACAACAAATGAAGTGGGCCAGTAAAAGAGTTAGAATAATTGCAATTTATTGATAAACTGGGCGACACAATAGGATCATAGGTATTTTATCGATATTAAAACAAATGTTACCATAGCAACAGTTAGCTTTTATCACTTTGCTTACTTGTGTGAAATTGTTTCAAGTATTTTTGAGATTTTAACAGTGTCAATAGGTAACTGTAAGGCCCATTAAAAGTTTTTCTTTTTAGGAAATCTAGATTTTTATTGCCTAAAACTCTTTAAATATGCCTCTACAACGATTAGCAGAGGGCGAATGTTTAAAACTGATGACTGGTAGGAGATGGGAATGTCACAGCATTCCGTTACCAGAAGACTACATGTTTCCATACTGTGATTGGTAGAGGTTGGCAAGGGTATTTAACGAATAGTACACCCATATACAGTAATGGTGGAGGTGTATAAAAAACCACTAGAAACCAAGACAAATTTTTAAATTTGCTTGCGCGACGAAACCGGTTTGATAATGCTACCAAATTCAATACAGCTTTTCTAAACGTAACAAATGTCATTATCTTAACATAAACGATTTGAAGAAGGTTATGTGAAAATAATCTGAGATCAAGAAGGCCAGTTCGATTACTGAAATTTACGTCAGAGCATAAGAGAAATCGTAAATGCTGAAAGATATTTACACGACGTTTGATAACAGGTTGTAATGCCGTTTGCAAAAAATATCGGCGAGGATTTCATTTTAATAGACGATAATGTAAGGCCCTACAGAGCAAGAGCAGCAAATGAATTCTTAGCGACCGAAGAAACCACCCGAATGGACTGGCCAGTGCTTTGGCTGGATATGAATGCAATAGTAGATGTGTGGGATTATCTCGTAAGGCACTTAAGACAACGCAGGAACCCTATAGGAAACATACAAGCGCTAGAAAAAGCTATGCGGGAAGAATGGAATAATATTCCTCGGCAGTTTTACCGCAATTTAATATCAAGTATGCCAAATCGTTGCCAAGATTTGATAAATCCTCGAGGGGGTCCTACACGTTATTAATTTCCGTTTTCACTTGTTTTTGTTTGCGTTCTCAATTTCGTTTGTAAACATTGTTGTAGGTTAATTAAAACTATTGAATAATATGTAAGCATTATTTCAGGTATTGGCTTAGGGTTTGTTAATAATTTAAATACAACTACTTTTAAATGCATTGTGCTACAGTCATTTCTATTTTTCGCTCATATACTTTTAGTTTAATAAAGAGAACTATAAATTTCCGAGGTGGTCCAGTTAATTTGGTGAGCAGTGACTAAAGTGCCCCTTTTAATGGGGAAAGAGAAATAATCTCTCGAAGGATTAAAAACACTTTAGTCTTGATATATGTACGTTATTTTTTGCAGTTTCGAATAATTTGAAATCAAAAGTGCCAAAGAAAGTAAAATTGCATGATTTTGACATTGACAGATCATTTGATTTATCAGCGCATACTTCCCGGAAAATTCTATTTAAATTTTGTTTGCGAATCGCTATAGTAACATTTTCAGCAATATATAATTTTGATTAGTTAATTTTTGTTATTAACATAGATTTACTTTGTTTATGCAGAATTTAAAGTACTTTAATCTCCTTGGGACTTAAAGTATAATTTAAATCCCTTGTGATTGAAAGTGTCGCTTTAGTCGTGGAAACAAGTACATAAAGTTGGCGTTTTAGTTTCGAAAGTGCAAAATATACTGTTGAATGTCAGTTATAAACGTCATTTGTATGTGACGCTTGTAAAGTAATTATCTGGTAACGTTAGTGTTATTTGATTTTTATTTTCAGTATCACCAACTTGCATGAGTGGTTGCCTATACTACCATTCTCAAACATTGTTTATAGCGCACTGTATAAAGCCATCCCATAAGCAATACTGTTTTCCAACGCCGCCGGTGTTCGCTACAAGAAATTAGTGTTTTGTTTATTTTCAATGATCAATATATCGATTATTCCATCTTTATAACGTCTTACAGATTTCGGATAAAAAGTTCCTCTAGTGCTGATTTTAAATGTGTAGTGTTGAGATTTTTTCAGATTCAGAAACACTACAATAAGTGAAATCCCAAAGTAGTAATCGCTTGATGCAACGTCCAGAAATAAAGGTGGGTACTGTACAAGATTCCAGTTAAAAGTTTTAATTTTTTCTACGGTTGTTCTTGCTGCGCGTGGCCTAGCGTTATCATGATGGAAAAATTCCTTTGCGAATCACTTGCTGATCATTTTTCCACTAAAGTTACTATAGGCAATAAAATTAATGTTTCGGTTAAATTTGATTTAATCGTTTAAAGTGAATAATGCCTCTCGAATAAAACCTTTTGAGGAAAAACTCCGTGTTTGGAGCACGGTAAAGGTGATTGACCAAATAATAACCACTGGTGTTTACGCTTAGGATTGTTCATTGTTACCAGTTGCGCTCCGATTCTGAAACGGACGATCGCTTTGCTTCGATACTTTCCCACTTGGTTGCAAAATATTTTTTTGCTGTTACTTCACTACTTATACAAAATTACGTGATTAAAGTCTTTTATGGCACAACATAGAGCTATGCTGGTCGAGTCATTCTTCGTCCATAAAAAAAGTAAAAATCACCATTATGGAATTCCAGAAATCACTTTCAAATTTAGAAAAAAATCCCCGTGCACTCGACAAATGTTTTAAACTCATACAATGCAGAATGTTTTATATGGTTTTCGATTATCCTCATTTCTACATTTCTTTTGAAAGAAAATATAGGTACCTGGCTCGAGTCCACGCTGTAGACTATTGATAGAGTACTTTTCAGAAGCCATAGGTTGCATAAACACATCACCATGGTGCGATACGGACGATTATTTAAAGTACAGTAATAGGTGAATTTGCATATGAGATGACCTTATAACGTTACTAAATACAAAATTTGGTATTGAAATTCCTATTGAGTAGATAGCATATGCAGGGTGTATCGTATCCATTTCATGAAATTTTAACAGTATATACAGGATGACTCTAGAAGAAAGGAAGTTAAAAGGTTCATATCAACATGTGTCCCATTCTCGAAAGGCAAGGAGGTATTATAAAGAGTTCTATGATTTTCATAAAGGAAGTGGTCAATTAGAATTTAATACCAGTATCACCTTGATACATACTAACAAAGTAATTCTGCATTGTAAATGCAATCGCTTTCGTTGCTGAGTATTTTCAATGATTCCCTTATTCCCAAACAACAAAGCACAACGTACTTTGTAAAATTATCAAAGCTGCATGAAAGTGATAAGCTTCCTACCGTTCATGTTTATTCGAAACGTGAATCTTGGTAAGATGTAGGTGAAGTAATGAACATTCTCCAAATGATAAATGGTAGTCTTGCTACCAGCTCGAGGAGCGTTGGATCGCATCACGGATTACACCCACGCCAACCCGATAAAATTCAACATCTTAAACCCGGAGACGTCGAGAAGAGAGTGAAGTTTTGTCAATAGCCAACTGATAATCACCATTTAATTCCAAAGGTACTTTAGACTGATGAAGCTACAGTTGCACGTACTGACATGAACAGCAGTCGGAGCTGGTGAGATGGTGAGATAAAAATTTACCTTCCAATAAAACGTTTGTCTGTGAATGTGTGATACGGAATTATCGAAGAGCAGTTAACTAGAACTTTTATTTTACTACCTTGACTGATAGGGTATGTTTATTTACAGTTTTTGGAAAATAAATTATCGCAATTTTTAGAAGATGTTACAGTGACCATACTATGTGCATGTGCATGTAAACTGTATTCGTCTAATTTTGCAACTCCTACATGAAACCTTCTCAAGTCTATGGATGGGTCACGGAGATAAGATTCACTGACAAGCTCAATTTCCGTACTCGAACCCGCTAGATTATTGTCTGTAGGGATGAATGAAATTCGTAGTGCACAAAATAAAATTGCATACCTTAGTTGACCGAATTTACGAGATCACTACTCGTATATGGGAAAGTGAAGTTGCTCTTAGATTATCAACGCAAAATGTCCGAAAAAGAGAAGAAAAGGCCTAGAAGTTTATGATAACCTATATAAATTACTTATAGATGCCCAATTATGAAGAAAATTAGTTTTGAGTTCAGTGGTTATATCAACGCGCCTGATTTAAACTGATTCTTACAACCTTATTTGGGGTGATAAACAGTTATAATTTTGACTGAAGTTGATATTGTGTATTTTGGGTTAATAAATGAATATACCTTTGTTGCTGCTGGTAATAGAAATATATCACTCTAAGATAATGAAGATACGGAAATAAAGAACTTTAATGTACTAATAAGTGAATCAAATGTATGTTATTAATTTAAACTTTAAAAGCTTAAAATGCTGACCTAGATTATTAAGTAAACCACTTGAACTGATATTGTAAAATTAGCGAGTGTAAGAATGTTTCATATTTATTTTTACTAATTTTATGTGGCGTTACTGTCGAGATTGTATATAAACGAAAATTTGTAATTCGCATTATTTTATGGTAGGTTACCATACCTTAACGTTTTATAAAGTGGTTACGTTATACTCTATCGAATTTGATTACAGATATAAAGACATATATTAAAAATAGCCTTAAGGCCCAAACAGAATAAACGCCATTTGACGGCGTTTAATGTCACGTAAGAATTAAAACTAATGGAATTGTTAGCATATACACACAACAAACGACGTGCAACGGCGTAGAGCGCCGTAGGACGGTGATTGTTCGTCAATTTTCTACTTTTGCGCTTGAATACGACGTCAAATGTCATTTAAACATAACCTTTTATTCATATGTCTATAAATTTGACAAATATGAAGATTATAAAATCGAAATTAAAAGATGGATTCATAGGAAATATATTTTCACAAAGTAACCTAATTTGTTTCTATCTTTAAAAATGTCTCGAATCCGCCATCGTCCTTATTTTCTGCTACTAATAAAAATAATAGTAGATAAGAAATAAAACATTAAGCTGAATTCGTCTACATCCATTTCTGTTTTATTATTTTATCTATTATATTGTTATGTTATAATCACGAGGTACAGGTCGCACTGGCCGCAACGCCGTACATTTTCGTGCATTTAGAAATACTGTCGGCAACAAACGCCGTTTAACGCCGTCACCTGCGTTTATTCTGTTTGGACCTTTAGCCAGGTATACTGGACATGAAAATGTATTAATACATCAATATATAATATTTCTTGCATGATTATAATTCGTTGCCACGGTAAAATAAAATGCAGGAAAGAATAGTCTCCACAATTGTCTCAGTTGAAAACTGTTTATAAGTTGGATATTAGAAAAATTTTGTTAAAGTGTGTTTATAGATTGTTTGAGGCAAAAAAAAAGGTGCAGACCTGTGTGGTCAAAAAATTGTCTTATTTATAATGACAATACTGTGTGACCAAATTTGTCACTAGCCAATGTGCTCTTCTCAATATAGTTCTTACGGCCACTATTTTTAACAATTTTCTGGAATATATGATGCAAAATAGTAGGAAGGTCGTCTCATTGAGAACGCCACGATTATTATTGATGCGATAAAGAAAATTTCCTAATTCCCACGAACTTTGCTGGACGAAATTGAGTGCCCCAAAAATGCACGATAGTTATATTTACCTACTTTGATAGATCTAAATGCCATGCCGATCTAAATTATTTAACCAAACAGTTAAATTAAAACGTCTACTTTAGTTGAAAATCTAGAATTTGATTTAACATGCGTTAACTAAACTTTTATGGTTGATTCTTCTCATTATAATAATTGTTTTGTAATACCAACTGTTTGAGTATTTCATGTCATTTAAATCATGCTACACAAACAAATCACATTAGTAATATAAACTGTAGGCCATGCAAAACATTTCCCAAGAAAAGCTTCCTATCATATATGAATCATGGGCAACAATATTTTCTAATTGTAAATTGACTTTATGAGCACCATGTTTATTAAAATCACTTTCACTAATTAATTTTGAGTAACTGATATTGCGTTAGACTTGTATCGCACTAGAATGCTGTGGCAGCTATGCCATGACCTCCCAGACCCCAACGCGTATGTCAGAAAAAACGATAAACAAGCTGCCGGCATTGATGATAGCCGAACCAACGATTTACTCCATATTAGCCTGAAAATTGAATTATACAACTAAGATTAAGCCTGAAGATCTATCTAGCCATCTAATTTGTGTCTTAAGTAATTAATTTTGGTTTCATTACGTAAACGTTCGCTGCAAATGTAACATCTAAATTAAAACTACATTTGTTGTGAAACTGCAATTTTTTGATTATTAAAAAATTATCGTAGTTATACTTTAATAGCCTAGAAATTAACATGTTAAATTTGTTTTCAATACAAGAACAAACTTTGAGTTAAACAGTAGAAAAACGTTGCCTTATGCCAATGGGAGAAAATGTATAAAATTTGACTTGTTTTACCATGATTATAAAAAGGAAACACGTCTTAAGGATAGTTTAGTGTGGTAAGATCAGAAAACGTAGATAATGTAGGTAATATATGCACCAACGGTTGTCTAACATTGCCAACGAAATTATAGATAAATGATCTTAAAATAAAAATAATGTACCCGTATTCGGTTTCCACAATTGATCTCATAAAGTTTATTCTCAATTTCTGTATTTAATTCTAGTTATGTCAATTAGCTACTACACAGGTCACTTGTTTAAGAACCAAACATACTTGGGTAGAAATGTAGTAATCGTAGCGAATCTTGTCCCACGAGAAGAAAGCTATTACATCCGACAACGTAGCCAAACACCATCAGTGCCAATATACTCCTCGTTGAATCGCCAAAATGGAAGCGCGTTGTATGCAGATTCGTATGCGAATGTAGGCAATGTACGCTGATTATGGTATGTACCTGACACAAGTACAAATGTGGCAAAAACGATATCTAGGGACTATAACCTTCCTCGATGGCAACAACCGGTCAGGACAACCACAGAAAGCAGTGGACCTTATCGTAATGCTTGTAGATTAGTCGATTCCATGTAAGTGGCAACTCAGTGTGGATGATATCACACGGGCGGATCTGCGTCATAGTATCATTAAATATACCATCGCCAATGTAAGTTCAGTGGGTTCTCCATAACTTTACGGTCAAAAAAGATATCGCCTGGCCGTTACTCTGCATCGATATTGACTACAAAGTCATGCGTTTTTGCGAAAAATTGTAACAAGCAATAAAACGCTATTTCATTATCACCAGCCCAAAACAATAGCCAAAGCCAACAGTGGAAACATGTCGCTCCCCAAACTACTTTAAGGCTATACAGGACACTGAAGGTAAGGTAATCATAGCTTTTAACGCTTTCAGCTAGGGGAAGAACTGAAACAGCGCTTTTACTTGTTTTTTGTCTATTGACCAACATTCAAGTTCATGAGAATCTCAATCAATAGACAAAAACGCCGTTTTTCAAACAAAATGAGCAAATCTTGTAGAATTCTTGAAAAAGAAGCAACTATGAGTGTCAAGCACTAACAGTAAGCCCAAACGTTCACGAAGTTGTGGCGGATAATAAAGGCAAAACGTTTAGAACTGCTCTCGGAGAACATAATTTTGTTCTACAGCAATGCCCAATCGCACACCTTCAATGTTGTCCGCGCCATACTACAACAATTCATGTGGTAGTATTGACTCGCCCCTCTTACAGCCGTAAGATGTCCTCGTGTGTCTTTCACATATAGGGGAAGTCGATACGCTTCCTCAAATGCTAACGCTTCGCATTGAACAGTGACGTGAAGGCTCAATTCAGCAGCAACTCTAGGATTCCTTACACACAGCTATTCTTCGTCTCGTTTCAGTCTCTCAACTGGTACTGTAACTACATCTAGCTAATTGAAGGTTAGCATGATTTTTAAATGACCGGCTCACAGAAATACTAATCTTGAATTTATTAGTGTAACAACGGTCTACTGCATCGGAGGGTCATAGTAATATGATGCTTTAAATCCAAAAACCTTCATGTGCCACGAAGATATTCCACAACCAATCCAGTTATTCGTGTTGCATGAAAAGTTTACCGCTGCTCGGCTCAGTATAATAACTCGTATAGGGTAGTGGGGAGGGGAGGATACGCTTGTCCTGCTTCCAGGCCCCTGATGCTACCTGTACTACCCTAACCTAAAGAAAGAAAAAGGTTTCGGAAGCAAAAATAGCTAGAACAAAATATGTTAAGTCAAAAGTTACTAAATTTACGTTAACCTGTATCACTTTGTTAAACAGCAATACTTTAAATGAATATAAAGAACATCATTTAAGTTCATCTAAAAGCAAGTCTTTAAATTTTCGGTAAAACTAAATTTGTTACAGTAAAATATCAAATAAGTTAATTTGTAAAGTTGCTTATTTATAATACAGGAGCCAAAATACAGCGATATTGTATCTTTATTACAAGTGTTCGAATTGTAACATTATTTTTTATGGTTAAGAAATTGTAGATTAATTTTTATCATTTCTGGTCGCAAACGGCGTAAAACAACTAGAAGGGTTTGACTGTCCTCTATTCCAGATATCAAAGAGAGAACGCAAGTACTGGATGTTGTCCTTGGCAGACCACACATAGAAGAACGCCAAACTGAAGACAACCAAAATTTGATTATTTAACGGCGAAAATTATTCTAGTCCATTCTGCCAAAATCTGCCCTTTGATAAAGTAAGTCTCCTTCCATATTTGCGACAGACGATGATAACTTATATTTACCTCTTCATTTGCTTAAGGCAGCGATAATCTGTGTCCCACTTCATTTGCTAAAGTTAATAAAAGAAATCAATTCCAACTTAATTAACCCAAATCAAGCACACTCACCCGGGGCGATAAACAATCACAATCACGGAGAAGCAGCAAAAGAAAGTAAACCGAAAAATTAACTTAGAAAATCATTAATAAAAGAAGCGACGTGCTTACGAAGGTTGCTGCACGAACGATATCAAGCACACACTGACCATATATTCGTATCTCGTTATCCTAACCTAATATTTAAAGTGGACGTTGACAAAAGGACAGGAACGTATTTCGTTAGTAACTAGAACATTAATTTTGAAGTAAATTTTAAGATCCTGTAACCAAAAACTTTACAGATAAAAGGTGTAATTAAAAAATTTTATTTGAATTATTACATCTTATAGAAAATATTAAAAATTAAGAAAAATAGCGTTACACGTACCCTCTGTTAACAGCAAATTTTGGCGTGAACCGTAAATCTATGATACTGGGTATGGTGTTAATGTAAAACATGCCTGTCAGTGTTTTCTCATAAGCAACTAAGTGACTAATCTTTTTTATCCGTGTACCTTAAGTTTTCTGCCGTTGCAGAGTGGCATTCTCCAAGGAGAACGTCGGGATTTTAGTTTCACTAATTTCTAATTTATTCGCTTTCTAACCATTCGTCTACTGCCTATTATTGATTTCAGAGGAGCGTCCGTCAACTATCTATCCGTACAAGGAATTGAAGTAATGCTAAAAACCAGTTCACTTCTTTTTATAGGACTGAGTTGTATATGTGTAATTAATTATAAAATAAGTTGTACACTTAGAGTAATTCTTTAGAACACATTTATTTTGATAAAGTGATGAAAGTATTAGTAGGCTAAGGTGTTTTGCTCGTAGATGGCTGACTAAGAGCAGGTTGTCTTGTACAGCCATCATGAGGATGCAGATGAACATTGTCATCTTTTGCCGACCACTGTACTTTTGTTGTTTTACTAATAGCATTACATTTAGCTTTGACAACTTTTCGGTAAGCAACACCTTCACGACTGTTATAAAATGAAATATATTTGAAGTCCTTTCGTACGTGCACTCTTAGTTGTTTTAATAAATAAATAAAATTAGTTCGATGCGTTGATTTCCATTTCCAACAGTTAACCATCATATCATAAAATAAATCTGGACATTCACGAGGACGTTCCAAAGTGTGTTGACCGATAACATGACTTATAACCTCTTCATCAGTTAAATCATTATAAGGCTGTTCGGCTAAGGTACATATTTCCCACAAAACTATTCCATAGCTCCATACATTCGAACTATTTGAAAATATAGCGTCTGCTAAACTTTCAGGTGCCATCCATCTAACCGGAATGACACCCCTATTTTGGTGCTTATAATAATCAGTCTCATACAGATTAGTGCTTATATTAAAATTAACCAATTTCACGGTATAACCAGCAGCAACCATGCAATTTCGAGCTGCTAAATCACGATGAATAATTTTGTTATGTTCTAAAAATATCATGCCGTCTGCTATTTCTGCCGCCATCCTAAACATTCTTTCGTGTGTTATAATTTGGTTTTCGTTAGAGTTTCTTAAAAATGATTTTAAGTCTCCCCATGCCATTAATTCCAATATTACTAAAGGTGGCTGAGAGTTTGAAACAATTCCTAATAACGAAACAATATGGTAAGTACCTTTCGTAAGCTTGGTTATTGCTATTTCCTTTAAAAAAGTATTTATGTCATAGTGATAAACACATTTTGGACCAAATTTGATTGTACAAGGTCGATTTTGTGACTTAATAAATCCGTTACACAGTATACCAAACGCCTCTTGAATGGTAGTATACTGTATAACAATATCGCTTCGATCAAAACAATGGAAGTCTTCTAGATAAAAAGATTCGTCGCTATCTGAACTTGCACAGAATATCCAATATATTTTCTTATGCCACAAAATAGCGGTTGAAATTAAAACAGTTACAGTGAATATTAAGGTGGTTGTCATATAAAGCACCCAAGTAGAATCGATGATTGTTTTTTGGATCGCAAAATACATAAGTTTGCTCGCATTACCTGTTCCTGCAAGTGATATAGCACTTATTTGCAATGAGTAATTTCCTGGCAGAAGGTTAGTTATTTGCAGACCATTTCCATTATCTTCATATTCTTTAGAAGAAACACATTGTACAATTGATACTGAATGTTGCAAATCAATTCGTTTATATTTAACTAGATAAGCTCCTATAAAGGAATTAGGATTTATAGGAGCTAACCATTTTATAGCAAGATTTGCGTTGCTAACCATCACATCAACATCGGGTGGTATATCATCGGCACCTTTTTTTGAACTGGTTCTTTGATAGATCATAACAGATGTACTGCAAGACGGTACATTATTGCAAACGTCTAGAGTTAGTGAATACATTCTATAATTTTGTAGATTTTGTATTTTGTAAACGTGAGTGAAATTAATGGTGGGTATTTTAATTGTTTTTGTGTAGCTAGCGTAAGATCGTTTCAATCTACTTGTACTCTGTTCCTTCCAATTTTGCTTTTGACAACAATTATTACTCTTTGACCACGTTGCTAGAAGAGATTCTTCACTTAAATTATCACTAGATCTACTAGGTTTGTGGCAGTAATCAGTTCTTCCTGATAATGATGAGCCTTCTACTAAATGGAACGATAAATAGTAATAGGTTAAAATACCTCCTGGATATTTTGGCGGTGCCCAGGTTAATGTGATTGTATCACTGCTAGTAGATGCTACTTCAAAATTTTCGGGTTGTGATGGATCACTTGGAAGTGTTTTAAAATATTTTAGTGTAGAACGCCCCAAATTTGCATTTTGATTTGTATATACTTCGATGTAAAACGCGTATTGAGTATATGGTAAAAGTTTTGATAAACTAACTGTATTATTACTAACATAAATGAAATGCCAGTCATTATCGTCTTCTTCTACACATTCTCGAAGTTTCTTGAATACAGTAATATTTTGAAAAGGATCTTCTATAAAGTACAACACGTAACCTATAGCACGATTACTAGGATCGTTCCAAGAAATAGTAATTCCTGTTGAATGTGGGTCACTTAGGATAGTTCTTATATTGAAAATTTTACAAGCAATTTTGTTTCCATTAGTATAGGGAGAAATGTCGATCATTGTTTGATTTTTGGGTAACATTACCAAATCTAGTAATTTATTTATTTCAGAACGACATAGGTAAGGATTATAGTGAAAGAATGCTTTTCCATTTTGAATAGATAAATTAAAGTTATCCCACCTCCACAACTCATTCAAGTGATTATTTTCAATTACAACTAAGGAATAGTTATTTTTATATAGTTCTTTGCCTTGGATAACTCTTAAATTGCTTAAAAATTTCAGAGACTGTATAGTATGAGAGCGGTAAATTTCTAAATAACCACTGATCTCCCGTATTTTTCCCAATCCAGAATCTAAATATTGAGCTAGGTTTTCATTATCTATGGAGATCTTTATACTACCATTTATATGTGTACAACCGGATAATATTTTCAGATTTTGAATACTGTTAACAAGATAACCAGGACACGCCTTTGTGCAATCATCTCCGCAATATACGCAAGTGATATTTTCTTCAGAGACCTTCATATAATATTCTGGACAAATGTTTAAGCACTTTCCTTGAAAAACCCACCATTTATTTGCATTTATAGAATCACATTCTTCTTTTGTAACACAAGAGCGCGATAGTGAATGTCCATATCTAAAATTTAAAACTAAATTAGGTTTATGTTCACACTATTTTCCTACTTACTTATCTTTTGGGCATTCTGCAACACAAAGGCCTTTTTCAGAATAATTCTTACATAATTCACACTTCATTGATTTTCCACAGACTAAACATTCTGAACCACAATTATTAGGAAATGTTGTTTGACAGTACTGTCTATTCCAACAATTACCTGAAATAAGTTTTAATGAATTATTTTATTTACATCCCCAACAAACGGCATAACGTTGGGTACACACGTACCAGTATGACTTTCAGGTAGTTAATTGTATCTAAAAGGATACACACGAATGAGTATAGGATAAAATTGTACAGTTTCTTGCACCTGTAACGAATCATACAGACACACAGTAATATTGGGAAAAGCAACGAGGCGGTTTGTTTAGATCTCTTGTAACCATAATACTGAAAATACATGTAATCTCAAGATGTTAGCAATAACAATTGATTTTCATAAGGGCAACCATGAATATCAACTGCACTAGTAAATGTACATATTAGAATACCAACAACTTAGCAATTTTGCTTAAAATTTAGAACATATAACATCAATTTTAACGGATTCCACTAAATTACTCTAAATTCTTGTTGAAACAAAAATTCTTAAATGATAAAAAAATATGAAGTGGCCGCTAACAAAGAAAGGTGACAAAATCGATTATTCTACTGTACGACGTCGTCAAGATGTTTACATGGCAGCTGGACTCGGTGCTAAGATTGGTCTTCAAAAGTCAAATTCAATAGGTCAGCAAGAAATGGTTAAATCCTTTAGAATACAGTTACATTTAACCGTGTATTTTGTAAAAAGGTACAAAAACAGGGGTCAGCCCTGTATTTTTGTTGGGCTAAATTTTTTTTATTATATAGGGAAGTTAGTCAAAGGTATAAAACCAAGTTTATGGGTTGAAGACATTGTTATTTGGCCTCCATCTTGGAAATAGGGAGCGAAATTTTAATATTTCTCGGAATCTTGGATCTCAGAAAGTTCGTACAGAACTTTTTTGTAGATCATTAAATTATCTACAGCTTTTCTTAATAACTTTTGCCGTATTTCCAATAATAAAAAATCTGGTGTGAAACAACACACGACTTTCTCTTACGCACATATGCCACATATGCCAATAGTGTCCACAAATCATTAGATTATTGCCTACGT
>JAHWXV010456882.1:0-10828 GCA_024586415.1 Phrixothrix hirtus
AAAACATTGTTAAATTCATAGCTTAAGATATATATATATATATATATATATATATATATATATATAAATGAATTATGAACAAAACCTGTCATGTTCGTAAGAGCAAATTTAAATTGACAGTGTGCAGAAGAACTAGAATTCTAAGCCTATTAAGATTATGAGAATTATATTCCAAAATACAATAGCCGCCGTGCGACCAGAATTTATTGAACAAACCAAACATTAGTCATCATCCAGAAACCTACGCACAAGCGTCATTGCACCGTAAAGCACTTTAACGATTGATATCTGATCAATAACGCTTACTCATGTTAATAACTAATCACATTCCCGATGACCCTAAATATTGTAGTCCCAAACAGCTTCATTCGCAAATTAATTAAATAATATACAGATGTTCCGATGCTTTAGAAAACAGACAACCAAAACCTGCGACCCCTAATGTAATAGCAAACATTGATAAAGAATGTGGTCAAAATCATCTAGCCCGTTGCCATAAAAGCATTATGGAACAACCTCACGTAAGTTCAAATATGTATAGTATCTAAAACTAACGTTATGCCTTTATAATTAATATTCACAAAGTCTCGGGATACCCAAGGAAGAAATCCATCGGTCAATCTACCAGACTTGTAACAGTTCGAAGAAAAAACTAATTTATATTTTAGCAGCCGGAGTGACTAGTCGTAGCGGACAGGTTTAGTACGGTGTTATAAGGGTCGTTGGTATGCCTTCTTGGAATACGCAGGAATCGGTTATCCTAAAGTAGAAACAATTTAAGTATTGAATAACACGACCAACAAGTGTGGTCTCAACTTCTGGTATGAAACGAACTTTTTACTTAAATTCATTTACGTTGAATTAATACAAGTAACTTCGGCGGTAATTATAAGATGGATAAATCTTCAAAACAATTTATTTGTTCTATATAAAATTATAACTCAACAGAACAGTTTTCGGAAATTTATACATATTTACAAATAATAATCAAAATTAAAATATTCAATGCGGAAAGGAGTTCTTTAAATTGTTATTAGTTTGACAGACGCGCAGCGTCGCTTGGGTTATTTACAAAGTATGTTCAACGTTCGGCAATCGTTCGGTTTCCCTGTTACTTTACGTTAATACAGTTCAGTCTTCCTTGAGGCGCGAAGGGGAACGCATCGCAAGCAGGAGAGTTCCATTGCATAAGGAATCAAGAGGTCCGTTTCTACTCGCGACTACTGCCATTCGGAGATTGAAGGTATCACATATAATCGGCATCAATCAGACTCTTGCTACTTAGCAACGCAAAGATGCTTGACGACGGCGCAATTACAGGTTACGGTAATGTCTGAGATCCCGCTACAGATATAACTCGGATCTCAGACGTGCGGTATTTGCTTAGAACCAAGAATGGTCCGCTACAGAGCAACGCATCCACTCTTGAATATAACATCACAGGAAGACGGTCGGTTCAAGGGGTTTTATCCCTTCGGACAACTGAACTAGCTTCGTCGCTTATTTCTGCGACGACGATTTTAATATTAGAATCGAAACGACTCTACAGAAACGGTTTGCGTACTTTTGTAGTTAGCAAGGTGTCGTTCTTTATTTTTATCAAAAATATAGCTAGACCTTAAAGGTGAAGCTAAATGCAATATCTTCTCGCATAGAGTGTTAATTCGAGTGGGGATTTACAATAAGTTCCCTTTTTACTTGAAAGTTGTGTGCTTTTATACATAATTATCAGTCATCGTTCTTTATTCTTCGAACGCTTTTGGTAATAGTGTATTCGGTCTTTCATTGACTGATGACGGACTGCCTCATGTGTTTTGATTATGAATTTATTTTAACGCAATATTGCGCAATTTCAATTAAAACTTTTGTGTTAATTAAAAATAGTTTTGAGATTGTTTAATATGTAATATATGTTAAGAAACAATCTCTTTTAATTATTAATTAGCTTTGAGCGGTTTTTCAATGTTGTGAATCCAGATTATTGTTGCGCCATATTTTGTCATCCTTATATCGTAATTATTTATAATTTATGTTTACTCAGGTTAATGAGCAGTATTTAAACTTGAATCAAATTAAGATAATTTACTCCTGGATATATTCTTACCTACTTTTATAATGCGTTATCTTTACAACCTTCCGGAAATTCACGTAAACACAAATGTACGCGGGATTTGTTACAAATCCATTTACGCGACTCTTTTACACTTTAACAGTTTCCACAGGAAATGTTACAGACTCGTTAACGGCCAAAACTCTCTGCCAGTTCGTATTACTTTCGCTTTAATGGTACTAGATGGTGTAGCCAAAACAATAACTCCCTCCCCTTGCATGGCACTCAATGCACTTCTATAGCCGAGTGTAAGAATAATTGTAATCTCAATTATAAATTGAAGTCAAGTGCAATTCAAAAAAGAAAGCACGTGGTAAAGTCGCGATACACGGTAACGGTAGCTTTTTCGAAGAATATTAAGAAAATAGAGAAGTGGAAACGCACAATTCGAAGTCAGGACGGATAATGAGCTTAATAATACCGTAGAGATTTGGAGGCTTAAAATTGGAACTGATATCTGAAAATTGGAAAATAGAAAATCATTAGAAAATGATAAAATCGGTAAAATTTGATTGCTATTAGAAGAGCTAATTTACCAAGCGCATTTATAAAATAGAGGACATCTAAAACACCCCTTATTTAAGTTTATAGCCATCCTGGTACGTAACAGTAACAATTTGGCTAAAATTATATAATTGAAGGTGTCACTTTACTCATGCCATTTTTTGGTTTTCCGCAATCTTATCAAAATTGGCTGTAGTAAATTTATTAGTCATTCAATGGCCTTTTGTATAGCTTAGGCGATTTCTCGAAGATTTTCTGTAAATCGAGTAACCGGATGTACCATTAGCGTTAATTCTAAATGAAGCAATTATGAAACTAAAAGACCTAGTTAAATCAAACTTTATATTTGAGATCATCATTACCTTTTTATGCAAAATCAAGAATTCGGTTAAAATCGAATAACTAGAAGTATCACTTATTTATCATGTTTAGATATTTTCCGAATTATCAGTTTCTCGCAATTTTCTAGATATCAGTTATAATGATTATTTTAAATCTTTTTATATTTCTTAGCTACTTAATTCTATTTTATGTGAACTATGAGCTACTCTAATTAATTTCTGTAAATCGAGTAACCGGAAGCAATTAGGGTATTAATTGTGAACGACATATATCATAAAATAAATATCGTAAGAAAATGAAATTTTGTATTTGAGTTTTGTAGCTTCCTAGCATGCGAGGGCAATAATTTAGTTAAAATCTATGGAAATCTGTGGAAGTGCCACAATATTCTTTCGAATTTTAAACTTTTTGCAATTTTCTCGAAAAGACTACAAATTGTTTAAAATTTACTACTTACTTTGATGCCTGTTTCCGTAAACTTTTCGATTTTTCTAAGAGAAATGGTTGAAGCGAGTTAACTCTGGGAATCTGGAGTTAATCAGTATTTTGCCTGTCCAGCAATTTGGATGGGTGGCCGTTAGAATTATCGTTGCAAAAATACACGTAAATAATATTAAATTCATTGTCGATATCATTGGCATATCTATAATACGTAAGACAAAGTCATGTGTTGTCTCTCACCAGATTTTAGTTGTTTGTGGTTAACCTAAATTTAGCGTATTTTAAAAGGTAACGTGCGTTTGAACTTATGTATCTATATTTAAATGTAAATGATTTCGTTTAAACACTATTTACTAAAATCAACTTGTAACTACACTTTGAGAGTGAATCTCACCATTTCTTTGCCGAAAGACAAAAATACAATATTTCACGTAGGATTAATCAAGCTATCTCATAAAATAGTATTGTTGTATTTAGTATATACGATAATGTAAGAATTTTGTAAATAAATGTATACTAACTGCTTGATTTTATTCTTAAAGTTACAATTTCGTACAAACGTATCACGTAAACTATTATATTTAGCAAAGCTTTATTGGATGAAAAATGTATTCCCTATTGCAAATTTCACCCCTAGCTTTGTGGGATATTAAAGATTTAATCCCCCGAAGTTCCGGCACTGGATTATTATATACATAATTCGAAAGTTCTTTAAAAATAAGGGACAGTGGCAATGAAAATGTTTTCTCAATTCGTTCTGCTTTTCAAAATTACAAAGAAAAACGAACGTTTCATCTACATTTGAAAGCCATTTCCATCCTTTCTATGGGTTTTCCTCTGATTACATGTTTTATATGTGTGCAAAGTTTCATACTAATCGGTTTTTGACAGTGTAAGCATTTGTTGGTATGAAAGTATTCCATTATTGGTTTATGGTAAAATCCTTTAAACGTTTTGAAAATTTTACACATGCGCATGTGATTATCGCAGTTTTACAAGTTTCACATCTTGGTTTTCCCGCTGTTAAAAAATGAGAATCTATACCGTTCATCAGGTGTGCAGGCGTTTGCATCACATATTCGTGTCTATACCATACATATCTAAACAGATGGACTAATCGTGATTTCGATAGTTAACTGTGCATTAGAGACTTCAATTTGAGAATGCTTTTGAATGTTGTTGGAATCCAACAGTGACACTGTATCAAAGAAATGTCTAACCAAGTTTTTTCAAAGTCTAAATCCAAAAACATTTACAGGTTGTATTTTGCTTGTTACGCACCGGGTAGAGTCTTCAGGAGAATTCCTTTAGTTTCTGGTTATGAAATAGTAGAGGTTAGCGTTAATCTAATAATAATACTAACATGTCTTGAGCAATCGCCAAATAAACTTCTAACTACATTTTAAAGTAAGCAGCAGTAAACACATCAAATTTCTGTGCCATTGTATAAACGTAATCATAATGTTGCAATGCATTTTGGGCTCTGGTACGAAATTCCCCACTAGCTTTTTTTTAAAATAATAAATAATAGAGATAATAATTTAGCTGCTGCTAATTTATTGGTTAAATTGTATACTATATCGGGTAACAAGTTACACAATAGTTTCAATTCTCTTCAAATTTCTAGGTCTAAATATATTTATATGTACAATATATCTACTTTGAGCTTAACTTAAAATATTATGCGTCCCTCATTACCAAAGATTTTGGCATTATCTATCTTACCAGCACTGTTCTTTAATGATCTTTTAGTAAAAAACTTTCTTACTTTCCCATGCATCCCTTTGAACTTACTGGTCCAAGTAGAAACTGCTCTAAATCTTCGCATGGCATATTTTCTGCTTTCCATTCTTAAACCTCCCTTCTTCTAAGTATTATTCGATATATAGAAGATTAAAATGTTGTATAATTTAGGCTTATTTATGTTAATAATTGGATTTCATCAGGAATTAAAGCCATAAATTCTAATGGTATGTTAAAAAGACGAAATGATATTTCATATTTTAATATTTTTTTCCTTATTATGATGGCATTTGATTAATTGTTAATTGAACGTTTCGGGTTATAAACCCTTCTTCAGCAAAAATTGAAGTATTTCAATAGTTTTAAGGTGAAAACATGATATTATAGTAGTAAGATAACTTTTAAAATTATAAAATCTATAAAAGATAATGGTATAGTTAATTAGTAATGTGACGAAACTAGTTAATTGTTTCAAAATGTTTATTTATATTAACTATAATTATAATTATTTATATATACGTTTAATTATTTAAATTTTTTTTTCACAATCCACTAACAGCAAACATTTATATTTCTCTTTATGTATGTTTATATTTATATCAGTAATGAACAGTACAAGATTTTAACGAAAACTAACTAAGAGAATTTAATTTGCTATTTATATAGGAAAGATAAATTCTAGAACAATAGAAATAAAAGATTCCAGAATATTACTCATAATAACGATGTACTAATTTGTAATGACTATTGACTCATTGGTGACCTAACTAATTGACAGGTATCGGTTACTGCAATGAGTCATTGCCATTACATCACCTATTTTGTTATAAACAAAACATTCTAGATGATTCTAGAATTTTCCATTTACTATTTCTAATTTTTGTTACACTGTCCCCTCCTTAATCCTATTACGTCCCGTAACAGTGACCTTGGACTTAGCACTGGCGATAGTTCTACTTGTGTTGGCAAATGTCGGAATCTGCACTGCGATCCATACGTGCAGCCCTATTTTTTAAAAACATGGCAGTCAACCGATTTTGTCGTTGGTGGAGTTCCATTTGCATTCCAAATACACACCAGGATTTTGACACCAGCGCCTCGAAACACTACCTCCAACAGCCGAGATTTGGAACAGTTAACTTTGTACTGGCACCGGCACAAATGTGTTTTATTAAATCCCATAACGCCTTCCACAAATCTTCATAACGTGGCTTTTGATGGGATAATGCTTTCGTCACAAGGTAGTAAATACTTTGCATACCTTGGCGGTGACAGCGTAGTAGGTGACATGCCTTTCCAATTTCTGGCTCTTGTTGCAGTATTTCTTCTACACCACCATACCTCTTTTTAAACTCAACTGTGATGCCACGGGACATTCGGACGACACTATGAGCCAAGAGGTACTCCTCTGGTACATCAACCAGATTTCTGTACTCCCTAGTGGTAACCCCAAATCTAGCTTTGTGGCGTCCCGAATAGGTTATCATAAAGTCAGTGAATGATTGTTCACCGTTTTCGACTCCTAGTTCTTCCACTCCCAAATGGTTTGCCCTTTGCATACATTCTTTCTGTGCCGGTTCTGCGTTCCTCGCAGCGTATGGCGCTAACCGATTAATGTGAACCACTTTGGGCATTCCTATAGGCAACTTCATAATTCGGTGGATTACATCGTTGATCGTTTTTACCACTTTATACGACCTTCCCAAGATCTTTGCAATTTGGGAGATAGTACTCGTTCTCGCTGAGGTTGGTATAACTAGACTAGATCATTGGGTTGAAATCCTCCCGTTTTGGAACTTACATCATACCGGGCTTTTATTTGATCACTGCCGATCTGGATGTTATCACGAATTCTCTCATGCATAGAATTTAGTTTCTTTCGTAAACTTTCAGCATATGCATTTCTAGCGACCTCCTCCTTCCCGGGCTTACTACCAATCTCCAAGTCACATGGTAATTTTATTTCACGCCCAAAAACACTCGAGCTGGGTTCTCTCCTGTCAATTCATGTACGGCTGATTGATATACCATTAGGAACAGATGCAAGTACTGGTCCCAATCTCTTTGATGGTCTGAGACAAATTTTGACAAATACTTTCCCATTGTTCAAATCATGCGTTCTACCATTCCATCTGACTGCGGGCGAAGAGCAGTTGTTCTGGTTTTGCGTATTATCAACAGTTGGCAGACACTTTGAAACAAGGCTGACTCAAAATTTCTTCCTTGATCTGAATATAGTTGCAAAGTAATCCCAGTTCTTCTACTAAGGTCTCGGCCACTGGAACTACCTCTTCATTAGGTAGAGCGTATGCTTCGGTTCATTTACTAAAATAGTCCATTGCAACTAAGATGTATTTGTTTCCTGCTTCGGTTTCTGGAAATGGACCAGCTATATCAATAGCGACTCTTTCGAATGGACTACCCACATTATATTGCCGCATCAGTGCTTTTCTCCTCCCTAATGGACTGTTCCCAGCTGGGCATGTTACATATTTTCGAAACCATTCCTTAACATCATCCTTGCAGTTCAACCAATAAAATCTTTCACGGGCCTCTCCCAGAGTTTTTTTTCTCCCATATTCCCTCCTGATGGCCCATCATGCAGCTGTCGTAGAATTTTGGATACTCTGTTCTTCGGAAACATCAACTGAATTCGTATTTTACTTCCATCATCACTTTCCAGGGCTCTCTTCAAAAGACTGTCCTTAACTTGCAAGGGGGCCCACTGGGACCATTATGCTTTAACAATGGGATTAAATGAGACCACTTCCTTCCAACCTGATCTTCGATCTTCATACTTCCATTTTAATAGCACCTTCAGGTCTAGGTCATTTTCTTGACGTTGTTTGACATTATCTGGGTTTCAGTCGTCGCTATTTACAGTAGTACAGTTGACAATAGGATCTTCAACTTTTGACTCCAACCGAGTACAATGCTTGCAATCATTTGTGCAAGCCCGCCTTGATAAAGCGTCAGAAATTCTATGAATTTTTCTGGCACGATGTTCAACTTTAAAATCATACTCTTATAGCCGTTCAATCCATGTCGCTATTTGGCCTTCTAGATTCTTTAGCTGCCATTTCAACGCTGTGTGATCAGTTCTCAATAAGAAATTTCGTCCATAAAGGTATTTGTAAAGGTGTTCAACGGCCTTTATCATCACTAGCAATTCTTTGCGCGTAACACAATAGTTCCTCTCAGGGTTGGACAACACTTTGCTAAAATACCCAATTACTCGTTCTTCTCCGTCTTGTATATGCGATAGCACTGCACCGATGCCGACATGGCTGGCATCAGTATCTAAGGCAAATATTCCTTCTATTCTAGGGTAACTGAGTATAGGTGCCGTTATCAATGATCGTTTCAGTGTTTCAAATTACTTCTGGCAACTATTACTCTATATGTATTGCTGGTCTTCTTCAATAAGTTTTGTAAGTGGTTTTGCAATGTTTGGAAATCTACATGAAAATTGGCGATAGTAAGTGCATAATCCCAAAAAGCTTCTTAATTCATGTTTATATTTCGGTTGTGGCCATTTTCGTACGAACTCAATTTTCTCTGGATCAGACTACATAACCCAAGTATTTCACTTTATTTTGAAACAAGTTGCGCTTTTTCAGACTGAGTTGTAGATGTCGACCTTGTAGTCTTTGAAACACCTGTTCGAAATTTTTCAGGTATTCGTCGATGGTCTTTCTAATAACTATGACATCGTCCAATTATACCAGACATATTTCCCAAGACAATCCTCTCAGGATCAATTCCATTAGCTTTTCACACGTCGCTAGTGCATTGCACAAGCCAAAAGGCATCACAGTGAATTTCCAGAGACCAGATACAATAGATAATGCTGCCTTTTCCCGGTGCTCATACTCCATACCGACTTGCCAATACCCACTTTCCATATTTAAAATCGAAAACCGTTTGGAGCCGGAAGGCGTGTCTAAAGTGTCATCAATTCTGGGTAGAGGATAGCTATCCTTTTTGGTCACATCATTTTAACGACTGTAATCCATACAGAATCTGGTGCTACCATCTTTCCTTTTAACCCGTACAACTGACGATGCCCAAGGGCTGCTGGATGGCTCTGTTATACCTTCGCGGGCCATGTCCTTGATTATCTGTTCAGCTTCGCTTCGTTTGGATAAAGACAGCCTCCTTGGTCGTTGACGTATTCGTTGGGGGTCACCCGTATTTATTTTTGGGTGGCACAACATTTGTTCTTCCTTTCAAACAGTCATCTGTGGCAAATATATCGGCATATTGTTGGATCAACTGACTTGCTTTAGCTTTTTTCTCCAAGGATTCTTGTGTGGTATGCAGTTTAGGTAAATTCTTTACGGGCAAAACCTTCTCACTAGCTTTTGTGTAACCACAGATGAGATAGGAGTGCATGGTCCTATTTTAGTGCCCTTCTTTAGAGTCATCTGCAAGGTATTGAAGTTCATCAAGCGAGCAGGTGCTGTTTCTTTGGCCTCGATCAGGAAGACTCCATCCGGTTGGCCCATAACTATTGTTTCACTGCTTGACGGTAATGTCACTTCTTCGGCTAGAATTATTTATTGCATGGTCATCTCGTTTATTAATGGGTATCTCTTCATCATCAATTCGTATGACATGATTTTTTAAGTCTAACGCAAAACCAAACGTAGACATTATATCTATACCCAATATAACAGGTTCGTCAATATCAGCTACTAGCACGCGATACGTTAACTTCCTACAACTGATCTCAATATCTGTAATAATTTCGCCATGAACGGTTGCATAATTTCCGGTAGCTGTACTTAATCGCAGCGGTGCATGCAGTAATCTTCCGTTCCCAACAAAGTTTAGTTTTACTAGTGTCTCTGTTGCTGCTGTTTCCAGCAGCATTCTGCAATTCTTCCCTGCAATCGTTCTAGTAATGTAAAGACTATCGGGTTTATGTTTTAACAATTCCACTTAGATGGTGACTTCAGGGATATGGGTAGCAGAGATCGATATTCGTCCCTTCACATCGATCCTTTCTAGTTGTCCTGATACTTTATGTTATCATTAGGACTGCTTATAGCCTGTTGGCAATTTCTCGGTACATGTCTCCACATACCGCACTTCCAACATTGTGGTTCACGTCCCTTTGGTCTTTGGGTCTTAAGAACTCTCAGTAGCATTTCTTCTAGGCTCTGAACATCATCTTCGACTTATTCGACGGTACGTACGCGAGCATGGCCCTTCGATGCTTGTTTGGCAGTTTCAAATTCCAATGCGTGGGTCAATGTACTAGCAAAATAACGCGGGCGTGCTAGTCTCAGTGATTGTTGCGTTTCAGAATCCCTAAGGCCATCGACAAATGTTTGCAACCCAATTGGTTCAATAAATCTTTCTGGAGCCGTTGGGTATGCTAATCTTACTTGCCGCGCAATTTAAGCTTCAAATTCCTGGGGGATCTCTCCAAGCTTCCGTACAGGATTCCGTAATTGGGCACAGTAGATTTTTTGTAGATGTTTATCTCCATATCGCATATCCAATCGTGACACAAGGTAATCCAAGTTATTCTGTAGATCGTCTGGTATTATTTGAAGAATGCCTGAAGCATCCCCACATAAAGCCACTATTAAGGCAGTTACCTTTTCTTCAATGGTGCATCCATTTGATGTTGCTGCTGCCACGAATTGTTTATGATAATTGGCCCAAGACGTCTTCCCA
>JAHWXV010456896.1:0-19946 GCA_024586415.1 Phrixothrix hirtus
AAATTTAATTTGAATTTATTGACGTTAGTTACTTTCCTATACACCTAAGTTGTAAACTCTAAAATTAATTTAAAAGCATAAATAATTCATCCATTTATAAATTCCTATATACCTATACTATGACTTTTATAATTAAATTTTAAGCTCATTTAAAGCAAAAACAATTTATAGATTTAAATAAAAAGTAATTAGGCATGTAAATAGTGCACACAAACCATTAAAATATTAATTTATTTTTATTTTGGGGACGATAATTGGAACGGTCAGCCATCCAAGTTATTGGCCAAACAAAACCTTGCTTAACTCTAGAGATGTTTCTCAATAACCTACTTCAACGGATTTTCTCAGAGAAACCAATTAGTTCATGTAATATAGCATGATAGGCGCAAGAAACGTGACGAGTTCTAAAAAAATCGTTAGAGCCGTTTTCGAGAAAATTACAAAAAACCTAAAAATCACAAGAACAAAATGGCACTTCCGGTCATTCGATTTTAACGAAATTCTTGCTAGGAGGTGCTAAGGCGGTAATAAACATATAAAATTTAATTTTTCTACGACGTTTGTTTTCGAGATATATTGACCACATACGTATACACACACACACACACAGACCAATTTCTAAAAACATGTTTTTCGGACTCAGAGGACCTGAAAACGTGTATTTCCGCTAAAATCTGGACACTGAAAATTTAGACCGAAAATATGACTTTCTCTATACTATAGATAAGACAAAGTAAAAATTAACTATTTCTAATGGTTAAGAAGATAATATAAAAATAATGAAGTATGCTATGATTTTATATGCATATAACTGATGGCAAATAATGTTAGAAAATAGGTTGACAGTTTCTTGTCAGGTGGACTTTAAATCACAATAAAATATATTTTAATTGTTAGAAAAGGGGATTGTCGATTAGAATTTAGTGCCAGCTTTGTGACATACTGAGTATGCCGACAAGGTGTTTGTATGTGGTTTCTGCAATGGAAATGCAGCTACTTCTGTTGCTGAACGATTATTTCGTCACCGCCCTCCAAATCACAGTATTTTCCAAAGTTTTAAACGCTTTGTATAAGCGACAAGTTTCCCAGTTTGTTTGAAACGTGGAACCTGACAAGATGTGGATGAAGTAAGGAATATTCTCCAAATTATAGAACATAATGCTTCTATTAACTAGATAAGGGTTCCCACGGGCATCGGTGTTCTGCAAACATAACTAACTCCAAAGAGATCAATTTCTTAAATCGGGAGACGCCGAGAGGAGATTGGAATTTTGTCAATGGGTAACTGTTAATCGCCCAGTTTATTCTAAAAATACTGTACATTGATGAAATTACATTTAGACTTGACTGCATCAACAACAGTCGAAACTATCATCGACGGTCAGGGCTATTGTAGGAATTAACGTTTGTCTGTGAATGTGTGGTGTAGAATTAGTGACGGATAGTTATAATTGGATCACATATTTTATCACCCCGTCTAACAGGACAAGTTTTTCACAGATTTTGGAAAGTAAATTATCACAATTATTAGAAGATGATCCATCGATTATACGAAACCATATGCATTATCAAGATGACGGAGTCCCTCCGCGCTGTAACTTATCTAGTGTCGCAATTCCTACTTGAAACTTTACGAAACAGATGTATCGGTCGCGGTAATACGATTCATTGGCTAGCGAAATCTCAAGACTTGAATCCACTGGATTACTGTTTGTGAGGATGGATGAAGTGCGAGGTTACACAGTAAAAGTGGACAGCCGAAAAGCATTGATTGATCTAATTGTCGAGATGTAACGTGAGTATACTTTTAGACTGGTGACGCAAAATATCCGAAAAAGTTTGGAAAAATGGCCAGAAGTTGCCAGTGGCCTTTTCGAACATGCATTGTATTGTTTAATCCGTAACTGTAAAAGTAGATATAAAACTTATTTGTTATATCAATTATTTCCATATAAAACCATAAAATTTTTCGTTTTTTTATATCTCCTTAACCATTAAATCAGATACATTTTGATATGAACTGTTTCTCTTCTATTGATTCACTTTTTGGACATCCTCTAGTCATTGTTATCACTTATCGGATTTATCATATTTCGGAGAAACATTTCTGCACGTGCCTAGGGTAGTCTCGTTTTTCCTGGTAGCACGATTCATTTTTCGATTACTTACATTGACAATCTCTGGTTAACATATCTTCAGGCCACGATCAGAATATTTTCATGCCTCGCTTCCCATAGCGAGAGAAGGCTTCATCTTGGTGGTTGAGTGATAATGGTAAGTTGGCAACTTTGACTGGCGACTTACTTTCATTCATTTTGATCCATATCATTTTATCACTCCCTGAAATATTTATCATTCCTCCTGAATCACGCTGTATATAAAATCTGTGAAACTTGTATTCTACAGTGTTACCACGTTTACTTTTACGGCAGATTCTGAACACAGCATGAATATGGTTAAATCTAACACTTAGAAGTGTTTTCTTTGGTATAGGGCAACTACGTCAAAATTTCACAAAGAATAAAATTTTTATGAATTTTTGAAAGACTAAAAATTTATAAATATTTTATGCAGTATATTATATCGAAATGAATCTTTTTCTATAAATTCCAGCGCAACACCTTCGCACTATTTTAAATAAGGGAAAATGTAAAGAGTTGAAACAAATAAAAACCAAACTTTCGACTGAAAAATTCTAAAATATTATCAACTCATAGTTGGAATATTGTGTACAATTCTGAAGAAATAGCTGGAGAATGTGCTGGTCCATTGTCGTGGCGAAATAAAATTTTTTCCTTTGCCAAATGTGATCGATTTTCCTTGTCTTTTCATTCAACTGGTCCAACAGCGATAGATAATACTCTTCTGTTATTGGTCTACCTTTCGAAGATAATCAATGAAAATTATTCCGCAGTCATCCAGAAAAAAACAGTTGCCATGACTTTACCAGCCTTCTTCGGTGCATTTGAACTAGCTCCTACCTATTGATTTTTAGTGTTTGGTGTGCACTGGTGGATCCAAGTCTTATTATCAGTAATAAATCGACGCCAAACATTCAGATGTATTACACTTAAATAATTTCAAACAATACTCCGAGGTCGTTAAACTTTAAAAAACCTTTGGCGCCTTTTAACTTTTTCTGTTGCAAGGCGGCGGTAGATAAATTTTATATCATTTTCGAAAACTGAAGTAAGATCTTCCAGTAGAGGAGAAACAAAAGAACCTTGTTGCTTTTCTTGCAATAAAACAATTTCATAATCTTCATCTTGGTTAGCCTTTTTATCCTTCCCACATAGTAAAACCGTTTTTGGCGTAAACTTCCACCAACACAAAATCTCCGACATTTATTGTTTCAATGTCACCACCAAATTTAAGAGATTGAGAATCTCCAGCTGATGCGTTGTTTTCGGAGAATTCCAGGAATAATGTAAGCGCGACTCAAAAATTTGTTCATGTTTAGGAAAATCAAAAATCTTACGTTTTAAATTTCAGGTTTTAGTTAGGTACCTCATTAGTTGCTTTCAGTTTAGTTTCTCTGCTTTGTTTTCAATTATAGGCTTTTCTAGAGCATCCTTCATTTTTCTAAGTTCAAAAAATTTTCTGGGGAAGCTCTGGGATGTCCTTTTATTTTTTCCAAGGTGATAAACATCTTTCAAATTGGATAGTCTGAAAACGTTTGGAATTTTATATTAATAGTGTGTTAATGGCTTGATTTCGTATATTTGTAGGAAAATTTAATGTTTCTAATACACTGACAACAGATCTATGATTGAAGTTGGCAGATTGGTCGAAATTGACATTAAATATGTCGTTGGTGTTGGTAAAAGATTCATTGTTAGTATACTGATTTCACAATTCCTGTGGTCATCTATATCAGAGCTACACAGTTACACATTAAACTGAAATAGTCCACTGCGTTCAAATTCTTTCGAAATGTTCTCCAGAGTTAGCGACTTTGGATGAGCAAAACGTACGTAAACGTTTCGTAAATTGAAAAAGTTTTAGCAGAATTTTTCTTTGTCTAGTATCTATTACAGTGGCATAAAACGTTCTGAATGGAGCAAAGTGTGTTGCGTCTAAATGCTGTAACTTGTTACTACTCCGCTAGCCGTAGCAATATTAATTGCTTCAACACTCATATGACTAGCAAAATTATCCATTATAAGAATAGTTAGATTTTTTTTCAATTTCTGCTATTTCACGTGTGAGAAAAGTTCAGCACTCATCCAAATATATCAAAAGTTTCATTCATTAACGTATTGTAACGAAATTTGACGGTTGGGAATAGCATTACGGCAGTGATAGTATTTCCAGTAGTGATCACTAAAATTTTTCTCTCTGCAGATGCTGCGTTGGATACGGCTTCTATTTCTTACTGGCTAACTATTTCCGCGGTGCTAGCGGCCATTTCATCAACACTGAATATTATTGAACTATGAATCACATTAACAAAACGATGTGAAACGGTTTCAAGGTTATTAAAAAAGGATTTAGATTTGTCCAAGGATTCGAGAAGCGCAGTAGATGATAATTGTGCTCTTTTTCTTTCCTTGTTCCCTTTTTGGATGACCTCTAACCAATGCTATCATTTATCGAATTTATCGCATCTCGGAGAGTCCTCGCTGGTCTCACTTTTTGTGGTGGCGCGGTTCGTTTCCCGGATATCTATATTGACAATCTCTGGTTATTTCACGCCAGTAACAGAATATTTTCTGCAGGGCATGTATTGCGAGAATGGCCTCACTTCCCACAGAGCAAGCAGATTTCATCTTGGTTGAGTGGTAAGGGTAAGTTGGCGGCTTTAACTGGCGGCTTACTTCCATCAATTTTATTTTTACGTTACTCGACAGAGGCTGCGAGGTGTTTCTGACGATTTTTTTACATACACTTGGATTTAGCGGAGCTTCGAACATTTTAGAAGTACTATTAACGTTTCACGGTCTTCGCCCATTTTAAGTAATTCGAACAAGCCAGGGCTTTAAATGTTCGCAGATTCTTTCTGATCCCTAACTGAATCTATTTTTCCATGCCGTCTAATTAGGATTGGAATTTCGATAAGATATTCTTTGATACCTTCGGTTTGGTCCTGTGTTCGTAACCTAATCTCTCCTTTAAGCCTAAAGGAATAGCCTGTCGGCACGTAAAGTTACGGAAAAAGCCTTTCCAGATTTTCCGAGAATCTTTATTGCTTCAATACCATAATAGTACTTTAGATTTTAGTAGATGCGACAATGCGGTTAATAATTCGGTATCAGAGAATCCATAGCAGTCACGTAGTTCCTGTATGCGTCCTAAGAAGGTCATAGCACCGGGATGATCGTCATATTTTAATCCCCATTTGCGCATTGCGTTACTAACCTGTGCTCGATTCAATAGTTGTAAGGTAGACCTACTTGGGCTAACTGTAACGGTTTCGTTGAGATTTACGCTTACCGCATGCGGATTTGCCATATTGATTGTTATCTGTAACAGGAAGCAGAATGTTTGTTTAAATTTACCCGAGCGCTAGATTGCGGATACTAAAACCTAGTGCTGGCATGTGTAGTCCAGAACTTTGGGATTGGTATGGTCCTTGCTCAGTGTACCGGACTAAAAATATTCAGGTCCCTCGGTAATTATTCAACAGTCCGTGCTCGGGGTACTATTTTTGTAACGCCCAGTATTCGGGGTTGCTGAAGTCGCAACGGTCAAGTTTTTGCCCGAAGCTTCATTTACTTGTGCCACTGCTTTCAGACTATACAACGCTTACATAAGTAGTTGGGTAGCTTTTGCAGTCAAATATGGACAGGTTTGGAAACGTCTGTTTATTGTACAAGGACGAGTTTACAGAATTTTCCAGTTGAAACCACGGAAACATTCTAATATTCTTGGCTAAAACCACGGCCTATTTATAATCCAAATCGTTATCTGCTTTTCAATTATTAGACAATCGCCTTTATTACTAATAGCCGTAGAATAATTATATTTGATAGCATAGCTAATAATTAATGAATTTATGAAAGCTTACTGGCTCAACACATCAAAATGTAATTTTGTTTTATTATTCATAGACAAGTAAATAGAAAATAAATTTATAAAATTAAAAATGTGTGAAACAATTCCTTTATTCAACATAAAGTTCAAAATACATAAAAAGAATATTATGCTAACCTATAATAGATGCACACGTATAAATAATCTTTCATAAATTTTACTGATTATGGATTAAAACAAATCTAAATTCGTTTACAAACCAAAACACGCTAAAAATAGATAAGTATAATAAAGATTTACTGTAATAAAAGGTCACACATAAATTAAATATAACAATAAGGGCATTTCTTCTAAATTCAGAATCCAAGAATAAAAGATGTTGCTGATTTTATGTTCTGTGTTACAACTTTTATACTTAAAAATTTTGAACTTTAGTTATTATACTAATCAGTCATATTTAAAATGGAATTTTTTAATTTTAACTCACTTTTATAACTTTAAAATTTAAATTAATCGCATTAAAGACAAAAATCAATTTTTCTGATTTGTATGATCAGCAGCTCTTAATATAATTTACTAATTGTAACTACAATAACTTCTAGTTTATATATATTTGTACATAAACTAATTCTAAAAGATATTAACAGAATACGTCAAATAAGTACTAGCCACAAGCATTACAGATTTCTTTTAATTACAATTTATTGTATTTAATTAGGTATATCACAATCGCTCTATTTTAAACATAATTTTTAAAAATGGCATATTTGATAACTACTAATTTTAATAAACTACTTGCAAACGGTAGGCACAATCAGTTAAGTACATTCTTACAAAGGTTGGTTAATTATAATGTTATTAGTAATACCTAAAGTTACTCAAAGGGAATCAGTACAGTTCTCTTGCAGTTGATATCAAAGCTGTGGTATTCAGTACGCGATGAAAAAGGTTCATCAATATAATATAACTAATAATAATGAAGATTCCACAATATTAACAACAAAAGCTGTCAAAATTTTTGAAAATAGGCGGAGACAAAATTTTTAACATTTTTTACGCCGAACTCTGCACTTTGTTGAACTCCGCGTGAATTAATCCAAATCACATAAAATTCAACATTAGAAAAATTAAATAAATTTACACTTATTTAGGTTTACTAAAAATTGTGTAGCTTAAAAGTATATAAGTATTCTAAACCTAAACCAAATAGTTTCCTAAGTAATAAGAAAAGAATATCTTGGGAAATAATAAACCTTAAGCAAGTGTAGAGGCTATGTCCACGAAATAAACATAAATATTTCAAAGTTAGTGAACTAAACTAAAGTTCGGATGTGCCATGACGAATTCGTGCCAATAAAGGACGAGGATTTTAAAATCATAAAAGTAAAAATCTTGAAAGAGCCACTGTAAAATTGAATTAACCGCAAACTCAAGGCATTGCTCGAAAAATTACATAGGCAGATTCAACACTTTCAAACTGAACCAAGACGAGTTTAAAATACAGACACCCGATAGACCAAACAAACCAGAAAAAAAGGAAAGCAGCAGAAAATTAATAAAAACCCTTGAAAACGAAAACTCGAAATTTTTTTCGCGAAGCGCTAGCATAACTTCCAAGCGAACACCAGCCGAAAGATCATAGTTACTTCGCAATGTAAATCAGAGTTAAGTAGATCACATACTCACACAGAATATAACAATAAAGATTCTAAAATGAGGTCCACAACAGCACAGTCTTTAGAACGATTACTAAAGCGAACGAAATAAAAATTAAAATAAATCCGGGAGAGTACTGAGTGTGGAACTCAAATTTAAAAACGGTCTGAAATCAGGGAGACTGCAACAAAAGTCAGCAGTACGAACATCTCTAGTACGAACAGTTTTGAAACGAAACACCTTGAATTCTTCGTGGAACGCATTTGAGACCCAAATACATATTTTATTTACTCTGAAATAATACATTTCAACGTAGTTTTATTTTAAAATTAACGACCTAAAATTATGTCAAATTCCATCTAGTTATTGAACCACATTGTTTACATTTATTTCACCTACATCTGAGGTAGTTTCTTATGTACTATTAGGTAATAATTGTGTGTATAAAGTTGTAGTATACGTATTGATATCTGTTTTCTCAGTACATGTGTTTACTTGTGACATTTTATTTAATTATTGGAATCAAACTATCGCCTGGTAGGTACCTCCAAAGTAAATAAAATTAGTAACGTATTTATATCAATCTCTCAGGTAAAAATAACAAATCTATAAAACTATTGTTCTGCAAAAAGGGTTTCTGCTTTAAAATTACGTTGGTTACCCAACACTACCCAATTCACGTTTTAATTAAAGTAAATTAATTAATTTGTTGAGAGTAAATACTCCATCTACCAACGGATAACAAATTACGCCGATTTAACAATGAAGATTTATTGGCGCTATTAGGTATAATATAAGTTATCTTGTGTAAAGCTTTCGCAGAAACAGGTACAGTGAAATTTCTTTATTTGAAAAGTCGGTATACAAACGATTTTATCGAGAAAAATTACCCCATAGATTGAATCGTAGGAAGCCGCCGGTACCGATTTCAAGTGTATTGAGCTTTAGTGGTCCACCTCAAGCTTTAGTGTTCCTAAATCAATCCGCATGATTAACCGTTTCTCAATTATTAATTATTAAAGATTGTCGTTTATTTAAAAGGAGACACTTAAATCGAGAGTATTGAAACGTCTAAAAAAGTTAATAATTATTTGTGTAGAAGTGGTGAGTTTAAAATATTTTTCAAGCAAAGGCCGTTTTATTAAGGTCTAATTGTATAAAACATAGTTAACCATGACAATAGTTTAAATAGTTGAATCTGTTGTTAGGCGTCGTGATTGAAATTTTTTTTAAAATTTGAACAAATCACAAACTTTAACAATAAATTTAACTATATAATGGCATTGTTATAGTTAACTATACATTATACAACTGGACCTAAAACTATGAATTTAAATAGTGATGATTGAAGATAAAACAACGGAAAAATTGGTATAACTTCAATTTCAGTTCATTTAAGCTCAAGTCTGTTGAGTCAAGGACGTTACTTTATTTTTCTCCGGTAGTAATTATTGTTGTGCACACGTTTTTAGATTAAAGAACACAAAACTTCGTTAAATTTCTCTCAATTTGACTATTATGTATGATCGTCGCCCATTCAAACATAAATTGTTTATAACGAATATTGTAGTTTTGCATTAAATAGAGCGAGAATGCTTAATCTGTACGTGAATTAGACCTATAGGTGTTGATATGTTGTAGCTCAAGCTGCAATGATTGTTCGTTAACGTCAACATATTAGATAACATTAATGAAGCCGGCCACAATTGATGTAGTCGTTACTATGTTTCCCTATGCGCCCAAGTGACGCGGGTTCAAACTTAATCGAGGTCAGTAAATTTTTCAGCAGAGAAAAATTCTTGGTTAGGAAGTAAAATTGTAGGTCTCGTATCGATGCGGAGTTTGGCATGCTAAAAATCTCTACTGGCGGTAGAACTTCTCCAAATTCGGCAAAATTTTAGTAGGCATGATGAAATGACAATAGCAGTTGCAACCTAGAGCGCCAAGGGAATGTCCGCATCCCGAAATCTCAGCAACAAAACAAACAAAACGTTAATAAAAGCGCAAATTGAATAAAATGATGAAGTGATAAAATAAAAAGATAGTTTAGTGGTTAACGGTAGATCAAAGCTAATATTTTTATAATAAAAACTGTTACTAAATTTACAGATAATTTTGTAATTTGCAAATACATGAGTCGCTTGATAATTAGCTAAATGGTACATAGATGGTAGCGAACGAAAACATGATTTTGCTTCATTACTATATCCTTTAGATGAGCAAATAATAAGTTTTAGGCTAGCGCACTGGTGCTGAATAAATTCTTGTTAAATTTTGCAGAAAAATTCTGTAGAAAGCTCTTAGTAAACCAGCTATTCCATCATTTACAGCCATTTACTAATGGTTTTCTAATTGGAACATGTCTTGCAAGTTGCGAAGAGGAACATTGAAGTAAACGGCCAAATAAAGCGGCTGCTGATAAAATTGTTTTAAATGATAATCCGTTAAAGTCCAAACATGTTTACAACATTTTACAAGAGCATTTATGTATGAGAAAGCAGTTTCGATGGTTAAGGCGATTTGCAATATACTTGAGACGTTGCAAGCATAACAAAAGTATTTTCGCGCTAGTTTATAACTATAAATAAGACGTAGATCCATGATTGCACTTATGAAGCGAATTAACAATAAAAACCGTGGATAATCAATACAGAACCCATCCCGAAAAAGGTATTTTAGTTGCTCAAAGTATAATTTTCAAAGATTATCTGGAAAGAGGGAAACGAGAACTATCGAATACGCGGTGGTACCAAGAAGGAACAGGACTGCACTGGTTACCTGATCTCAGAAATAAATACGACCTTACACTGCTAGGATTCTGTACCTTAAAACTTTGAGCATTCGTTTCCAAATACTATTGAACTGTGCAGACTATAACGTGACTTTAAAACGATGTAATAAAATAACGTCCATAGGCGTCTGCGATTTTAAAATGGAAGCCAAACTTGAACATAGAGTAGGTGTTAAATTTTGCGTTACGTTAAGAAAAAATTACCACAGACACATTTGAAATGCTTCGGCAAGTTTATGAACTGAACTCAATGCTTTGAGTGGCATTCTTGTCGAAAAATGACCAAGAGTCAAGCACTAGCAAAACTACCGAAAATGTGAACAAAATTAGGCAAATTGCTTTTACTAATGGTCGAAGTTGCTGATGCAGTTGGCATTTCATTTGTGACAGTTCAAGCCATTATTAATGGCGATCTGAACGTG
The DNA here is from genome assembly GCA_024586415.1 of Phrixothrix hirtus. NCBI lineage: Eukaryota > Metazoa > Arthropoda > Insecta > Coleoptera > Phengodidae > Phrixothrix > Phrixothrix hirtus. Next base: position 10,843 of record JAHWXV010456896.1, read on the forward strand.
CATCGTGATGCTGCTAAAATTGTTCGCCGCATTTTGACGCTTGACCAGAAGGATTCGCCCGTCAATGTTTGTGCAAACTTTCGCAATCACGGAACAGCTGATCACACATTCCTACCAACGCATGCCGAAAACTGGATTTATGGTCACTACCCAGAGGCAAAGCAATTATCATCCCAGGAGAAGAGCCCTCAATATTCGTGCATGAAAAGGCAGAGCAAGTCAGAAGTACAACCAAAAGCATATGGTCATTTCTTTTACATTAACGGGATTAGTACACCGAGAACTCATTCCTCCTAACCAAGCAGTTAATGTTATCTTCTATTGTGATGTGTTGAGGCGATTGTATGAAGCTGCTCATTGTAAGAGACCGTAATTGTGGCAAAACAAAAACTGGCACTTGCATCATAATAGCGCTCACGCACACATAGGTTTTGCGGTACGAGGTTTTTTACAGCATACCGCCCCTTCCTATTCACTTTATTCAGTCTATCTGACATTTTCTTACTCTTAAATAGGAAATTTTAAACATAAGGGACGGCGTTTTAAAACTCTAGAAGAGGTTCAAGCTAAATTACAACAGGTACTTGACTTGATTGGGAAAGAAGAATTTCAGGGAGCGCTGACAGTATGGCAGAAACACCGAAGTCACTGTGTTAATGCACGTGGGATTATTTTGAAGGAAATAGAGGACAAATTCTTTGACAAATAAAATGTCTTTTTGATACCCCTGCGTAATATGCAAACTTATTGGATTGGATTGGATTGGATTGCATGCAAATTTTATAATAAAGAATGCCGTAAATTACTGTTTTGCGGATCTTAACAAGTCGTTTTAGGAAAATAGTATAATGGCCTTAGAACAACGTTGGGCAGAGGGCATCAAGTTTAAAAACTATATTGAAAAATATATATTAATTCATATTTTCACTTTTGTTTTCCTTAATTATCAAACGGCCTTCGTAACTTCGAAAACTAAGGCTTGATTAAAAATACCTGATAAAATTTTGAAACTAATACGACAATACAAATATTTTCCAAAGGTTTAAAAGTTGTGACAATATAATGTATTGGGATTTTTCAAACAACGAAAATGTACAGGCCTCGGATTAGTTATGTAAGTTCACTCCATTTCTTGATTAACTAATAACAAAATTCAAAAGATATTTTATTTCCAAAGAGCACCTTTGCATTGTTGGAACCCTAGAGCCCTTTAGAGGTAGATTATAATTTGGCGATAAATTATTTAAGATGTCCGTTGAAGGAAAGCATACACATGACTTTCGAATTTATTGTGGGAAAGAGAAATCTGATTAATAAACTGTTCCAACTGTGTATGTGGATATTTATTACACAAGCGTCGCACTTGCGCAACAATTAATTGAGAGAAATACACATGAGGCAAAATCGCAAAGTATTCTCAAAAAAGTTGAAACAGGCTGAAACCTGTAGGCAAGAAAAGAATATTGGTTCTAGTACCTAAGTAACAGCGAATTGCTTACTTTGTTGACAAAGCAAGCCGGCCAAATCGTGAAAATGGGTTCAAATCGCAATCGAGAAAACTAAAAACCCGATTTAGTTGTAGATTAGAATTGTAGATCAAATGAAAGCATATTCTACTGCAATATGGCACCGTGTGGTACCGTATGCAAGGCTGTAATCGGAAACAAAATGTTCATTACAAAATTTGGAGAAAACATTATTCCAGAGAACTGCCTTCCAGAACTGGGTAAGCACATAAGCAATAAAATGTTGGAACATCAAATGGCGACGATGTATATCTTGCTGTTCAAAGTTGTCAGAAATGTAAAGTCGAAGTGAATCTACCAAGCAGTCACCTGATTTGAGATGGAAGTATATTGTATGTAAAAAACATTGCTTATACTACATGCTTTTATGAGGCGCATATATGCATTGCATAAAGCAAAACGTTTTTATTTTAAGAACTAACTTTTTATTATTTGTATGTTTGTAATTTTCGTATATTATCGAATTAGAAATATGTTTCGGGAATCTTTCTAGTGTTTTCTTGAGAAAATGACATTATATGAAGTGTGATCTTAGAGTTTTGTAGAATTATTGAAGCTAAACGTAAATTCTAATCTACCAGGCCATATTCTTCGATTTAGCATTTACTCATAGGTTTCTTGTGAAGCGTATTCGCTAGATAAGCCAGTGGCGGCTCGTAGTTGCAATCATTAGAAAAATAATTAATCTTACATATAAATATTGAAAGAGATTTTATGTAAGAAAAAATTAGGCGATGGGGCAATTCACCTACTTCACCTGAAAAGCCGCTGATGACAAGAATTCAAGAGCAAGCTCGATTGCGAAGCAAGTGTGCTTCAGACGCTCTGCAATTAGGTAAAGCGCAACGCACACGTGCTTTGCGTTGCAGTTAACGTGTTAAGTCAAACATAATTCTAAACAACATTTTGTAAAATGGTTTACCACATATTGATCACAGTAAGCCATGATTACAATATACTTTTTTAATAAATTAAAAAAAGATTTGGACATTTTCACTTTGATTGAAAACACTTCTGTCTTACAATTAGCTAGATCTGCTAATGATAGATCTATTTTAGTCATTTTGTGCTATGCAGATATAACCCGGAGTTTAAAATATTAAAATCCATTTTACATGCTTCTAAAGTCTAGTTTATGTAGAATCTTGGATTAAAATATTTTTTAAAGTACATGTATGGAGATGTAGCGCTGAAAAGGTCCCAGTGTCGCGTCAGATCAAAGATATGGAAATTACAACTAAGCTTCTAACACTTACACTAGATGGCGCTGTAATAAGTAATGTAGTAAACAGTAGTTAATCAGAAAATGTAAACGCAAGTATCGATTTTATTCCAAGCAGATCCAACCGACTTTAAATTTTTCTCAAATTGTACATAGCAGAATTATTTACATTTTAGTGTAGGATTCTTTGATAATCCAGTTTTTGTGCTTAAAGGGGTTGGTTGTAAGATGATTGAAAAAAATTGTTAGCCTTTTCTTACTTTTACATTGAAAATAATATATTATTGTTTAATTGTCCAATAAATATGTTAAGCTAGAGTGTCACAGTATATTTTTCCAAAAAAATTTTACACTTAAATTTAAAAAAATTCAGATTTACATTAATTAATAATAAACCTTTGAAAAAGCCTTCAGAGTTTATTTACTTTTTAATGCGTTCAGGTTAGCGTACCCCTTATTAGAAGGAATTATACCTAAATACTATTTTTTATTCATTATTTTTATACCAGGTGATTCAAAAAGCTTGTTACCTGGTACCAACTATAAGTGTTTCTAATGTTGGTCACGCTGATATACTGAGTTCAGTAATTTATTTAGGTTAATTACAAAAAACTGTTAAATTGAATCACATTTTGTGAACTGTTTTCAGAAAATTTTAATAAATAATTTCAAAAAATTTTAAAGAACAGCGTCGTTTAAAATAAAAGATCATAATAAAACGAGATATCAAACAAGGTTAAACTTAATCATGAGAAATTCGACATGACAACACCAGGAGCGCTGTAAGTTACATGTATTCCTGCGGTGTAGTAAAAATTCGATTTTGCACTGTGCCAAGGAAAAATAATGACGCATTGCACTACCCGACGAATACGTGTTTGCATTATATATAAACATTAGGCAAATCACAAGTCGAATTTATTTTTGTTGAATTCTCTAACATTCCGACGTTACAGGCGATTGTTTATTTATTTATAATTCAATTCCTTCTAGTTTATTTAGTTTAATAACGAAATTTCAATTTAATATATTCGTTTATTTTGTTGCCGTAATTTTATAAAAGTGATGATATTACTTTTTTAAATTAAACTCGACAACCTCGCCTTTAGTTCTCAAATCTAACTTATAAGTGGCGTCTTTAATTGATAGATTCGTTATGATTGAATAGATTTCCTCTTGGTTTTAACCAGTAGAACATGTTGCTTTGTTTTGTATTGAATTTATTATTCTAAATTATTTTGATGTAAAATTCATTGGATCAAATTGAAATGTATTCATTACTTTTTATTAAGGTAATGCTGTAAATGTTGTGTTTAGTACCTATTGCGATTAATAAGGATTGATTGTAATAAGTAAAAAGTAGCAGTAGCAATAGCAAATTGTCCATTCGATTAATTGTGGCAGCTTAAGTAAAGAATTTCGGCAGGCATTGTTGATTATTTAAGAATGCCAAGGTACAATGGCATTGAACGAATACTGACGATAAGGTTACCGAAGGCACTGTTTTACCTTATTTAAATTTGTCTGTTAAATCAACGATCTAGAATGGTCGTTTGCACCATTCACATGACAAATTATGTTAAACGAACTATTTTTTATTTACAAGTTTATTGTGCTTTATCTTTTCAATCCCCAAATCGTACAATCATTTGAAAAACTTTTTAGAATTAATACAATCAATTCGTTAGTAAATTATGTTATACCTTGTAATGTTAATCGGAATTCCTAAATGTAATTTAATATGAATAATTGGTCCTACTAATAATTTTTGTTTATTTAAACCTAATTATTCGCATTACGTTACCAATATCTTAAGCTGATTATTTTGACTATTTGCTTCAGGTTAGCTATTATTTTGTGTTATTTTGTTGATTATGTTTGCAGAATTTGAACCACTCGACAATAATTCGAATTATTGGATGCCCAGCTACTGTCTTATTGTAACTAGGTACCTGGTAAAACAAACATTGCCAGGACATTATTGCTTATTTATTCTTTATTCGTAATTCGAAATATTTACTTAAAGATTTGTTAGCCAACTCGATGTGTCTTATTTCTACAAATATTACTCCCTACAAAAGCTGCGAAACACTACACTATTCCATTAAATCTGGTTGAAAAGGTCCAGCGCCCATAATAAATTAAACAAACTAATGTACTTAGCATCATGAAATTGGAAATATCCACACCTGTAGTCTCATGAAGCCAGTGATAACTTTGCTTCTAAATTATAAGGAAGCAGAGCTATGGATCTTTTGTAGTCTTACTGCCGTGGAACATGCATGTGGAGCACTTTCAAAGATCACACTTAGTGAGTATCAGTGCAGCAAGTTAAATTTGCTATTAATCAAAATATTCATACACACAACTTTAGGTGTCAAAAATAACCAAAACTGCAGATCCTGTTTTGAAAATTCATTTCCTTTAAGTAGAGGTAAACTGAATCACTTCCCTTAACAGAAAATTATTTTAATAGAAACCGCATGATTGTACCTGCCAGTTAAAAAATTATCGCTTCTTTGAATTTGGTAATTTTTATTTGTACTTTAAGTGCATGTATAGTTTGTTTGAGATTTAGTTAAATCTTGTTGAATATTGAGCTTTGCCATCGCCGTGTGTGGTTATTCTAATGAATTGCGTACTTTTCTTGAAGGTAGTCATTCGATAAAAGAGTATCTTGCTGAATTATTGTTTTCGGAAAACAGTTCATAAATGATGATTCAATTTTGATCACAGTTTTGTCAATAAATTAGTAATTATCGCGTGAACTTTACGTGTAAGAAATTTATGATTAGCACCAACCTTTTTGAATCATCTGGTATATTTTTATCATATTTTTATTATACATGAATGTTAGTTAAATATGAAACGATTCCAACATTATTAATTAATTATGTGAAAGATTAACAACCGGAAATCTAACCAAACAGATACACCAATAGAAACGGTATTGGGGTTCGATCTCAGGTCCTTGGCTTTACGCGTCAATGCTCTACTACTGAACTACCAGGGATACGAATGCCAGGCGATGAACGAATCCTTATAAAGTGTGTATTAATTAATTAAAATAGTGATTTAGAAGCTTTTCATTCTAACACAAATTTCAATCTAACTGTGAAGCTTCTAGTTTATAAAAACCATAAAACTGGTATACCTAGAAGAAAATTTTATGGAATTGAAATATTAATACAAATTTCTGATTCCCTCTGTCCTAAAATTAAAGCTATAAAATTAAACCCATAGAACTTTCAGTGGTTTGTCAGTTAGGGATACATTCTCAGCAGGGCTAGAACTCCAACGCTTATGTGACACATTTGGTGGTATATCTTCAGGTTTCTTCCATAATTTAAAATCGTTTGCTTTTGGTAGTTGCACGTCTAAAGGTGGCTGACTGGCAAAACTGGTGATAACATTTTCTTGTTCTTCTTCTGCAAATGGCCTCTCTTCAATTGTAGTGGAATTAATCAATGGAATTCCTAATTCTTGAAAGGAATTCATTGAAGAAAAGCCACTTTCGTCTTCAGCTGAGCTCACACTACTCATTGGTGGTGAATTCGATTTCTCGGGTTCCTGTTTAAATCTGTGTTCTTTGTTTCTAACACAACTGATACTATTGCGATATTCATTATTAAGGTTAGTACTTAAGGTACTAAACTCAATATTTGACGAAAGATCTGCAGACTTCTTAATTCGTGGTAACTCTATTTGTAAAGAGTTCCGTTTGAATTCTGAAGTATTTCGCTGCAAAGACAGCTTTCTATTAAGTGCAGTACCTATTCGGATATCTCGATCTGGTAGTACTAGGCTTGAACAGCGACTATCAGGTCTGTGCGTTCCACTGTCTGGTGTGCGAGGAAATTCTTTTGCTAACTGCTCTAAGAACTTTAAATCCTCAGAATTATCATTATTAAGGTGGGCCAAATCTGGTGCCCTTGTATTCAACAAAGACTGAGCAGTGCGAAGCAGTCTGAAAGCTTCTTGTGACAATTTCTCGGGAGGGATTTCGTCTATAGATGATTGCGTCCTTTTTTGCCTTCTCCTATAAAAAAAAGTAAGTTAACTACGCAGTCCGTATTAATTATAATAATTTACCACGTAAAATCCCTGAAAGATGTATAATCAGATGATGTTTCCGCTACAGGGGTACTTGATCTTGTTGGCTCGATGCTACTGTCCAAAGTTTGATTTATTTGATATTCACTTTGAGCTTTAGCAACTGGTTGGTTATTTGTATTTAGTTTTAAGCCTAATATTTGCAAACTTCGGTGAGCTCGTTCTAAAAATTTCACCACCTGCACCATTACAGCTCTGTACATTTCTTTACTGGCTTCCGTCTGCAAAAAATAAAGATAAAGGTCAAAAAAATGAGTTCATTTAATATTTCAAATATAAGCAATAAGGTATTGGTGTATGTAGGTGTTGCAATTCTTCAGTGCGTGGGAGATGCAGACATAAAAAGCTTTAATGGACAAGTAACTGTAATTGCGTTATTTCTTAACTAGAACTAATAACATATGAAGAATATACGTAATTTACTGATATCTGTGGTTATATAATGTAGTTTAGTAACTATAATTTCTGTTAGATAGATAAACAATGCTTCATTGCAAACTACGAGTTTGACCCTGTTAAACACAGGTTTTTGTCTAATTAAATTATATAACTAGTAACATTCCCAGAATATTATCTCAAGCTATGAAAAGATATGTTCTTTCATTTAATATGCAGTTAGCCTAAAAATTTATATAATTTATACGCAAAGCACCAAGTTTCGAGATCTAACAATTTCTCAGATGTAAATATTTCAATTAAGCAACTCAGTGAAAGTTACGAGAGAAGCTAGATTAATATTTTACCTACTATCATAGCAGGTTCGTCTAAACAAACTTTTGTATTTAATTTGGGCGGTTCTAATTAGTGTTCGTATTAGGGCCTGTTAATAACTGCAGTAATATAATTGTTAAATTGAAATAAGTTTATAACAAGATGGCCCCAACTGCGTTCATAACTTAAGGTCGTGGATTTTCTAACTTAATACTAAGAGTATGTGATGAAAAATACCTAAAGCTTAAAACTTGTCAAAGTTATAATCGGGAATGTTTACATTGTCGAACCACGCCAGAGGTGAAGTCAGTGAAAAATTGAAGATAACGTAATCTTCCTCCCCTGAGGTTACTAATAGCTTCAATCACATGAACCTGAATTGAATCTATCTGACTCATGCACACTAACTTTACAATTATTAATTCACAATACGTCCTCAAACTTGTACTTCAATAACTATCCTAAATTGTAATAAAATATTAAAAATTCAACAAATATATCTACTAAACAGATTAAAATTGTAAATTGTACAAAGGTACCAAAATCTCTACTTACGCTCTAGAATAACAGCAACCTAACTACTTTACTCTAAACTAAATTAAAATTACGACATAATCAAACGTTATATATACAAGATGAAAATTCAAAATAGCAATCTCCTGGCTTAATATTGCATATTCATAAACGTTTTCCCACGACCACATACAAAAGTTATTGTTTCCAAACAATTAAGTATCCTGAAAACATATCAATATCGCCTAGCGTGTGTTATAATAATGCATGTATTTGTTATGAGTGTTTTATAATTTTAGCTGTCAGATAATTTGCCATATTTGAAAGAAGTCATTTATTGTAATTAAAAAGTAGCAAATATAGATACAAACGGCAATAATAATGAAAGAGATTGTTCTATTATGGAATGCACTCCAGCAGAAGGAATAAATTTATAGATTGGCGAAAAAATTGTTATTTTCAACACAGTATCGCTGTCAGCCCCATACTTCAGGCCCGAGATCGATTTTTATAGAACGAGGCGTCAGCTGAGTTCTGTAAAGTAGATTGAAGGCCTAAAATATGACACCACACGAATATCGAACAAAAGTTTTTGTTTTCGTTTAAGCATATTCCAAAAAGACACTAATTTACTGTTATTTTGAGGTTAATTATGGCAGTTCTCAAATTAGGTATATAAATCCATAACGTATTTTAAGAAACGAATACAAAAAATAAGTTTTTCAACTAATAAAATAGATTCTGGGGTAGTCAGGAAAGTTGAAAGTGGCATATCGTAGTTGGTAGTTGTCACCGCGTATGATATTATGTTATTTTCAAACGCGTTATGTAATATACAGGGTGTTTCAATAAAAACTCCCAGGGCAATTATTTCGAAAACTAAAAGCAACATTTAAATTCTGTAAACGCCAGTTTTTAGCCTCTATGATTGGCTTCACAACTGTGTAAAAAATGTGTTATAATAATATAAGATGTAGGTGGCGCCACGGTGCAAAGAATTTCTTCGATGACAGGAACTT
>JAHWXV010456939.1:0-11971 GCA_024586415.1 Phrixothrix hirtus
ACCGAAAATTCGGAAAACATCTAAAAATAACAGAAATAAAGTTGTACTTCCGGTTATTCGATTCTAACAAAATTCTTGATTTAGCATACAAAGGTAGTTACGGTCTTATATACAAATTTTCATTTATTTAGGACTATCAGTTTCGTAGTTATTTTAGTCATAGTTAATGATAAGACTATTTCCGGTTACTCATTTAACAGACATTTTTTTGAGAAATTAACGTTATGATGATGTCATTACGGGTTTTACAAGCTCATGTTGCATAAAGAAATTGTAAACGGAATGCTTGTAAGCGCTTGCAGCGTGTAAGCATGCAAAACATTGTAATTTTTATGTAAAAGGAAAACAACTAATTTACACTGCACTGATGTAATGCATCAAATCGGAAACACCAAGTTGAAAGTAAATTTAGGTGAGGATTCTAGGTAACTGATTATTTGAATTTTACTTTTTCGTAATAGAATTATTGCCATCAATTGTTTGTAAAGAGTTTCATGTAACACACAGGTTCAAAGATATTCGTTACAATTTGCTGCAATTGAATTTTAGTGCTAAATCTTCATTAAGTGAATTTAAGCTGAATTTCATTAGTGTTAATAATAATTGATCAATTTTTGTAGTTTTTACTGTATTCCGCTGGGAGTAATAATTTAATTTATTTATTCATTGTTTGAAACAATAATTCAAAAGTTTTAGCAGTGGAATAATTGTTTTAATGTACAATCTGCAATTTAAAAAAACTTTTAAGGCATCTAATTCTTTGGTTAATTTTTAAATGTCTTGTATTTGAAAATAATTTTCCGCTTTAATAAATATTCCAATTTGTTTAAAAAAATGTTACCATAAACATAACCTCATCTTACTCAAAACAACTAGTTCTTAGGTGAACAAGCATTAATAAAAAGCTAAATCCTTTAAATATAATAAGTACGGTGGTGAGCAATTGAAAGTGGACACTTTTAAAATAACGAATTTTTTGAAATAAAACTGTCTTTTTGGGAAAATGAACTTTAAAAGCGCGGCATCAATGAAATATATTTCAAAAAATACAAAATTGGAAAGTGTCCACTTTCAATTGCTTACCAGTGTACGTAATACTAAATTTCTAATTTTCACTAAAATTACAAAAGATACCAAACCTATAGAACTTGCGTCAAAAAAGCATTGTAAAGATATTTAAAACTAACCGCGAAATTGTGGTCATGGCTTACACTACTTGTATTCTTTTTGTCACTTTGAAGTAAGATAAACTAAGATTCTCAGTAACTTACATAAATGATCTATTCTTTTAGCGTCTCACAACTGAGATACAAGTAAGGTTCTTATTTAAAGTGAGTCTACTAATCACTAAGCTTTTAATTAAGGTTTAACTCATATTGAAGTTAGGTTTTATTTGAATTATAGCGTTCATTACAATCAGAGATTATATACAATGACTAATAATTGCTGTAATTCATTTAACGCAATAATTAGATGGAAATAATGTGATAATTAGAAACAAAAGTTATGCAATCCTTGTACAAAGAATTATGTCTTTCTTTCATAGGAAAATTGTATTATTTTTAACAAGTAAGATCTTAGTTAATCTTATCTCACTTCAACTAAGCAACTCACTTACTAGAGGCCTTTTCGGAAACTTTTAGTAGGTTCATAACCTGAACAACCTAATCACGTCTTTACTACTATTTTATTAATCGAAAAACTATTTTGACATTTCTTATTGACAACCACCGTTATTAAATGACGTCAATTTTTGGCTGCGTTGCGATATTTTACATCTAAAATGTACTTATACATTTTCACTATACCGCTCTACTTTTACGCCCGCATTCTACGAAAAATAGAGGTTATTTTGTAGGTTTTGAATATTTACCCCCCTTGGCAGAAGGTTAACCTGGTTGTGAACCGAGTTAAATGGATTGATATTTTCGAACGGGGGTTATTCAATAACCTAAAGTTTACGAACGTATTTTATTAACCCGAGTCACAACCCGATCAAATAGGTAAAGTTTCCGAAAAGGCTTTAGGTGGCATGTAAGCATAGAATAAATTATTCTGTGATGTAAGTATGTAACCTCAACTGAAATGGCAAATTTAAAAAAGATACAAATTAAAGCGGTCAACCATTGGGGTATTCAGAACAGAAGTGTATTAGAGCGCCTTTATAAACAGAGTGAAGGCAATGGTTGTCTTCATTTCTATTGGTCACACACGATTTTAGTCTTTAAAGTACGAATGGTCGCCACGTTTGTTCCAATCGGTTCCAACTTTGTATTGGAAATTGATACATTTTTTGTGTTATTTAGGTTATAGGTATTTAAATTTAAGTGATATTATTGGTGAAAGTGTATATAATTTTAGTGACTATAAATTTGTGCCAAATATTTAGTATCAGTTGGTTCAAAAAAACATTAAACTTTCATACAGAAAATATGTAAAACAAAAAGATTTTGAAAGAGATGGACTGTAACAAAAATGTTTCCAAACTTTTGTTAAAATTTGAAATACAATTTAGGCATTACTATAATATTGTGGCAGAGCAGAATATAGATCATCTAAATCAGTTTTTTTGTGATAAATTTTAAGAATTGTCTTATAAGTGTACATTTATTTTAGATTGTCACAATTTAAAATTAAAAATTGTAAAACGATTTGTTCTGTTTAGGCTTAAAATAGCAAGCAAAAGAATAAAGCGTAAAAAGCAAATTTTTACTAGTAAGGCGTTGATGTCTAAGCGAAAGTCTGACCCCTCATAGCAATAATACGGTCATATTCAAAATCATTTAACTGCCGATAATTTTCAGGTTGACAAACTCTTGGCATTCTTAAATTTTCAGAAGGCAATACTGGACAAACAATTTGCAAAATTGACAGTTATTACACACCGATTGTTTTATTTCATAAAATTCTTTATTACTATATAGGTGCGAACAAACAAATTAGAAAAAACAACAACTGATACATAGATTTTATTAAAATTTTAATCATTACTTTATTTCATCAAAATATGCATTTTCTGAATCTTTCATTAAAATTGATCAACAACTTCCATGTGTTACAATTTTTATGGAAGTCGGTAGGTATATATTACAAATGATTCTGATGTGTTGATATAAACCTGTAAGTCATATATGTGAATCAAATTAGGATATAGATGATGCACCAGCAACACAAAATTTAAATTTACCAAATACTAGTACTTCAACGCCTTCTGAAGAACAGAACTCTTTGTCAAATACTTCAACGCGTCCCGTATCAGACAACATCAGGGTAGATAACAAAGAAGAGATAAAACAGAACTGTTAACAAGAGCAAACGGAAAAGTAATATTAAAAAGAAACGCAAAAATGCCGAGCAAGAGTTTATGCATCATCTGCGAAAGTTTTTCCATCTAAAGCTTTCGTAAATAGTCTGTGTAATTGTAAACAAAACTGTAATGAGACAATTAGAGCAGAGCAACTCGGATCAATTTTTTATTCATTTTGGAAACTAATTGATTACTCTCGTCAAAATGGTTTTATTAGAGGATAATAAAAGTAAACAAAGTAATAAGGAAACTTGTTAGAAATGGATCTCATCCTGAAAAGCAGACATCATTTGAGTACAATTTTCGAGTAGATAATTCAACCATCAAAGTTTGTAAGAAGTTTTTCGCACAAACACTGATTATCAGTGTTGGTAGATTGTATCGCTGCCTTTCCAAAGACGAAATTTTTTCCGTAACCGATTCTCGGGAAAGGAATCCAAAAAAGACAATAGATGATTCCAAAATTATTGAACATATTAACTCTTTTCCAGCCAATCAAAATCATTACTCGCGTAAAAACAATCCAAACAGAAAATACTTAAATGAAAATTTGACAATAAGTAAGATGTATGAAATGTACACTGAAAAATCTATTGCAGAAGGTACAGAACCCTTAAAGAGGAAATTTTATTATAATGTGTTTCATATCAAGTTCAATTTAAGCTTTAAACCTCCGTCTAAAGATACATGTACACATTTTGATTCGCTAGAAATGAAGATAAACGTGGATGAAGATAAGAAAAATTCCTTAATAAATGAGAAACAGCGACATCTCTGCAAGGCAGACATTGCTGGTGCATCCTTGAAACAAAAGCAAGGAAGTCCTTCTGATTCAGTTTACGTTGCAACATTTGATTTGCTGAAGGCCCTACCATTCCCCAAACTTACCGTATCAATAGCTTATTATAGGAAGAATATCTATGTGTACAATTTGGGCATTCATTCTTTTAATATAGGGACTGGCTACATGTACTTACATGATGAAACAGAAGGTGGTTGTGGATCCCAAGAAGTTGCAACTTGCATTATAAAATACTTGAAGAATGTAGCAATTAATTCATGTACAGGGTAAAATCGGAACATTAAAATGACAGTATATTGAAACTTGTTCAGGATCCTTTGATGGCTGTGAAGATCATAGATCTAAACTTTTAGTGTCTGGTCATTCTTATTTACCTAATAATGCCTATTTTGGCATTATTGAAAAAACGAGTCGTAAATGCTCTGAAATGCGGTGTCCACGAGATTGGATAAAGATTGCAGGTAATGGGAAAGAAGACAACCAAAATTTGAAATTATAGAAATAAAACATGGGAAGTTTCTTTCTACAAAATCATTAGAAGTGGCAGTACAAAATCGAAAGAAGACCATTGACGACTATAATTTTAGCTGGCTTAATATCAGATGGTTGCGCCTGGAGAGATCGTCACATATGGTATTTAAGTTCAAGGAAACGCTTAACAATGAAATTGATTTCTATGAGGTTAATTTAGGAAAAATATTGCGTGGCAGGATGATAAATAAAATCTTTAGCAAATAGAGTAAGACCAATTATACCCAAATAGGCGCATTGTACATAGTACTAACTCCTCCGATTTATACCACCCATGTTCTACTATCCTTACTACAAAGGCCTACCAACACGAGGAGCAACTAGTCAAAGCGAGAATGCATAAGAATTTGATGAACCCATAATTAACTTTACTATTGCCATTATTTCAGTTTTGTAGTGATTCAAGTCAATAAAAATACATTATAGGCGTTTAACATTATTATTATTATCGAACTAAATATTTTTGTAAACCTTTAATAATAAATACTAATGTTTTCTGAATAAATATTTAAAAAAATCATCACCAAGCTCATACTATCATTTAATTAACAGAAAATAACTTTACCTCTACATATCTCAAAACTCAATTTTTGATCCATTTCTGTTCTGAACACCTCATATGTAGTGCGTCCAAGATTACAAATCAGCGGAAAATATGTGAACTAAATTCAATGTTGAATGACATTGACGTGTTGAATGACATTGACGCCGTATTTAAATTATTTTATATAAAATAGCCTTTTTTAGGACGCCTGTTTAGAAAATTAAAAGTTTTCTTTGGAGATGTAAATCACATGGAGAGTAGAGGGAGGAGATAAATCGACGTATAATAAAATTGAAGCAAAAATACCTTACAGTTGTTAGTTCTGTAAATAGCCACATATAGTCGCACGTGATGTTAGCGAGGCTAGAAATTGCGGTTTACACATGATTTGTATTTACAAAGAGTGGTATTTTGTTTGTGTCATTTGTTTCATTAATGCTTCATTCATATCTAGTTATTGTTATCATTGTTTGTTTGATGCATGTGAAGTAATTAAAGCATTTGAAGATCTCTGTAGTATTTATATCAAGAACGTTAAGAATAAGTAACACTTTCTTTTTTTGGTTCATAGCTATACCCTTTACTCTAGTACAAAAGCAGTGTTTGAGATTCACCTGTAATCTGCTAATAGATTATGTACATTATAGTCTAAGGACTACATACAATAAAAAATTTTCACAGGTATTAAATATTTTATAAAATCTATATCTAGTTATTATTGTGAAATATTGGATAATTACATAAACATATATTAGATTGCGTTCCAAATATGATAATATATTATTGTAAAATAATTATTTTACTTAGACAAATTTTCATAATTCAAATTAATCTTAAAGTAAACATTTAAAATTTAGCCTTACAAAAGATACTAACTCCCCAAGCGGTCAATTTTATAACTAACATCTCTAACGCAAATGGGCTTCATTTTTTTCAGTTATTGCTATGTCGATTTATCTCCTCCTCTTTACCCTCCATGGTAAATCAATTAGTTTGTTTACAAGAAACAAGGTTATATATCTATACAAAGTAATTATTTTTTAATATCGATAGATTAAAATTACTTCAGTAATTTGCAACAATTATTTGTTTTTATTAACTCTCTTTTGAAATAAAACGGATACAGAAAATTTATAATCAAGATACTGCTATCCAAATAATTTTGAATTTCTTTACAAATTTAAATTCATCGCAAACTAACTTTTGAATTTAATTGTACTTTGTGCAACTACATCTCCATTGTTAAATCCAGTCAGGTCATTCAGATTTTGCCGCTTGTCTTTGATTTTATACACAGTAGGTTTTTTTGTTTGTCTGCTCTTAGAGCCGCTCTTTATTTCGAGCAATTAAGCGCATATTTGATAACCATGACAAACAAACGGCTTGTGCAGTTTCTAATCCTGACTCTAACCTTACATTATTTTATTTCCAACACATCCAACCGTTATTTAAATAAATTTTAAACTGCTGTCGCGTAAAATCAATGATACTACTTACAACCAATTCAAATTTATTGGCTGTTATTTTATTAACAAAATACAAAATTACAGAAGAAAATTTCGAAAGTACGTACAAATTGTAGAAATGTTGAATTATTAGTCATTTATTTAATCAAATTTATTCAATAATAATATTAAAACGCTTTTTTAGGCTAATTGAGATTAATAATACGCTTCGACTTTAAACATAGCGAAAGAGTGTCATCCTAGCAAAATGTAAATCAAATATAAATAACTTAATTTTTTCAACTAATATTGGCTAAACCGTTGAATACGTGGTGGGAGAATGTGCTCGCACTTTTTACTTGGAGCAGCTAGAGTATGATCTAAGTGGATCTAGATCATGTGCTTTTCTCAAACAAACGCTACTGGAGTATGCTCTAAAATACAAACAAACGCAAGAATTAACTCGGATCTGCTTCGAGTAGAAAAACAAACAAACCTAGTAATTTAAATATTAGTAAATTGAAGAAATATATATCTACAAATCGTCGTCTGCGCTAATAATTTATTACATAATAAAATTGGAATGAATATTTTGTTCTGCTCATATTTATTGAAATTTTAAAAAAATATCCATTATACCCGTAGAATAAAATTTAATAGATCGCAATTTAATTTCCGAGGTTAGTTGTTGACAACTTGAAAGTAAACAATTTGGAATGAAGTTAGTTTCATATTTTCTTATTTCTATGAAGTGTCTAATTTTATAATTTTTATAATTTCAATGACTTTGATGCTTTACTATTAAAAATACTCACTGTAGTACGATTAAAATTGCGGTAATAAATAGAGATCGAAGTAATTTAAAACAGTTATTAAACAAAATCAAGCAATATGTGCCAAAATAAAAAACAGTTTAGTTACTTGTATCAAAATGATTTGCATATTTAAAAACTTTTATATTACTTACCCCAACATAAACTTTTATGTACTCGATACAACAATCTATACAAGTTTGTAATATTTTAATGGCAGTTCTGGTGTGTCTATCTTTAAAAATAACATCAAGATTAATATATTCTTGACATTGGATTATGATTTGGTTACTGAGAGCCCTACATAATCCAGTTATTTTTATTTTGGAATTATAATATGGGCTATTCATCCAAATAAAACGAAACAAGTTTAAAATTTTTACAATTTTACTTGATAACTCGGACGGACAATCAAGTCCTCTCATGATTTGGCAAGGCTCCTTAATAATTTGTAGGTATTCTATATTGCTTTTAGCTTCTAGTATTTCTTGTTCAATGTCGTCTTTGAGCATAAGAAATTGTCTGGCGTGAGTTGATTGGACTGCGCTTAATATGTTACAAATATATTTTACGCGTTTATTTTTAATTTGGTTTTGTATGCCAGTTAAATTTTCATCTGAAAAAAAGATTCAATTTGTGAAAAACTACAATTAGCAACTTACGTCGATAAATCCAAAATTCGTATTCATCGATGGGGCATAGTAAATCTTCGGGTGTATTTTGGTCTTGATCCTGTAAACCAATTCTGATTTGTCTCGTCCAGTATACCACAATACCTTCCAGCCTCTTCACAAGTTCTTTGTCTTTACTTGCAATTTCAAGCGGAATGTTTAGTACTTCTTTTGGTACGTAAATAACTGTTAAACCATGTATTCGGTAAGTCAAATCAGTCATTTTAGCTAAAAAAGTGTGTAATTCCATACAAAAATTACTCTTGACACCTATTTCTGATTAAGGAATGCAATTTTTAAGAGATGTTAAAGTTTAGATTAAATAAAGGATACTGTCAGGCCAAGATTGTATCTTAAAAAATATAGGGGCGTATATTGTTTCCAACACGTTCAAAATTGTGCCTTCTACATTTTCATGAGCAGTGCCGAAATTAATGCAGTCATGAAATGTATCAACTGTGAACACTTCTTTGGGCTGTCTAATAAAATAGGATAAATCGTTTATGGGATTTTGAGGAAATTCAGTAGACACTTGTAAAGTTCCCTCGCAAAAATAAATCAATAATACTTGTATATCTACATATATTAAAAATTCTCTTATAACTTCTTCATTTTGTTCAGTCCAATCGCATTCCTGTAAATTGACTAAGGTTGTCATATCTTTCACAAATTTCACTAATTTTTCTAAATCTTCGGGAACATATTCGGCTTCCGTTATTTCTTTCACTAGCTCGACTACTTCCTCCTCTTCTTCTTCTGTAAATAAATGTGTTCAATTTTCTCTCATTAAAATAAGGCAATAAATACCTTCAGCTCCTTCGCCGGAATATAGTGAATCTTTTTCTTCATCGCCGCGTCTTTTTATGTTTTTTCCTTCAGTTTCTGGCGGATTTTCGTTTGGATCACTCATTTTAGACGTTTAAAATTTATTAACTGTTTGATCAATAAATTTTGTTTTGGGGTTGTTAGGTAATCATATTTTAACGTTTTATTGATTTTGTATATATTGTCAGCTTAGATTTAGGCATCATTTTATACCGTTTTTTAGTTTTAATTTTATATTCGCAATTATGGCTTTTGGTGTTATGGCATTGTCTCATTCGCATAGATTTAGTTTTGCCACGGCCTTTTACATTCTCAATATTGTCCAAGCCGTATTAGGAATAATTGTAACATTCTGGTCGATTTATATATTTATTGGAATAGCTCCGAAAATGTATTCAGAAAAGTCGGAAATAAGGTTCGTGTTTGCCGTCATGGCTATTTTTGGAACTCACATAATTTTTCATGGGCTCATTGGTATTAAAATGTGCCAAAAGTGCTACCAACGTTCTTTCAAGTTAGTAATGAAATTAAATGTTGATAGAAACATTAATTTGAAATTTTAGAAAAAGTACAAGAAGCCTTCTCTTTATCTGGATTGTAGCAGGGTGTAACACATTAAGTAACATTTTAATATTAGCTGCGATGGCAAGAAGAATTTCCAATCACATTATGCTTGCTTTGAAACGATCTATGGAAAGAGGTTTGCATAATTATTTAAAAGATCCATTTTGGAAGTTTACTATTGATTCGCTACAAGTTGACATGAAGTGTTGTGGAGTTAGCAATTACCAGGATTGGTATGCAATACCGTGGATCAATGAATATCAGATTCATTTAAAATCTGATTTAGTTAAACAGCAAGTATTTCTATAATTTTATAATTATATAGTTTAAAAAATAAAATGTATCATTTCCCCTTTAACTTCTAATACTTTTGTTAAGAGAATAGAGAAGACTGAAAATCGATAATATTTTATACTATAACATCAATTCGTCTATGTAGCTTTCATCAAATCATTTATTAAAATAGTCTGATTTTAGTAAATTCATTGTACCGCTCGCGGTGGTTCAGTGCCTCCGGACGCAGGGCAAGATCGGTAATATTTCAGCAAAAAAAATCTTAAAAACACCTCGGATAAGGAAATAAATTAGTAGGTCCCGTGTTACTGTGATTTTTGGCATGTTAAGAAACCCTACTCTGAAGGCATGAGTGCCGAAGGAATTTCCAAAACTCGATGCCTCAACCACAAAAACAAAAAGCATCCGACTGTTTTTACTGATGATTTCAAAATGTACACGTACCCTCTTTTATGTGACGATTTCAGAGAAAACATAACTTATCTCATTATTATCGTCATCAAACGTCCTGTGCAACTTTGCTTAAACTATCAAAATAACTGCTTATAACTTTACATTGTTTCAGGTTACGAATTTCGAAAGCTGATCTGCAACTCCCTGTAACGCCATGGAGTTGCTGTAGAGTAGATTATCCACTTCAATGTCTACACGATCCATTCCAACAAATTGAATCTGCATATTTATGGTCTGAACAGCCTACCATTATTGAAGAATCTATATACAATAATGGATGCTTGGAGCCAATGAAACGACCTATAGAAATTGCATTATCGGCTTTTCTAATTATTTGCATTTTTTTAATTTTAATTATGGTTAAACATTATAACATACAATGCTATAGCACGAGTTATTTTTACGTTTTTAGATTTCTACAATAATAATTTCAAGACTGCTCTACACGTCATGCAGAAATGCTATATTACTAAAAGATCCAACCGGTGAAGCGCCTGGTTGGATTTTCAGGAAAGGAGCTTATGGATTGAATGTGACTCAAATACAAGAAGAAATAGCGGTATTATTTCCTCTCTTATAATTTTGATGATATCTATGAACCTTTTTAGAAAAACGCAATAAATCAAAGTTCAAAAAGTTCAAAAAGAAGCAGCAAACATTCAATGAAATTGGCTAGAAAAATGAATTTTCATTTTCCAAGGCCAAAAAGACTAAAGAAAATATTTGAAAGAAGTAATAAAAACTCTAAAAGCGATGAGGATCCTGTTTCTAGCGGCAAAGAGGAAGCTTTGATGCTTAAATAACAATGATCCTAGCTTTTCTCAAAGAAGAATATTTACCAAGTGATATGCTTTAACTGCTGAAAAGTAATCAAAAGTATATGTATTAATATTTTTAAGTATACATTATATACAATTTTTCTTATCAATTAAGCTTTATTTCATTTTTCGATGCAAATTATTTTCATAAAATAATTCATTTTCCACGTCGATGCTCAGCGCACAAACTAACTGCACAAAGGCTAAAATTGTTTAGGTGTGGAATAATTCCAAATTAGTGTAAAATGGGCGCTACTTGTTTTGTATCAAAGACTAAAAAGTCTACAATTGCCCAAAAGTAAAAAAAGAACCACCAACATGCCAAAGTCTTACTCTTTGAGTGCCCCATGTACAGTTACGGTCAACAAAAATTAGTGAACGGTGTACTTTTTATAGTACATGTACAAAAAATATAGCTACAAAACTACATTTAATATTCTAATTAAACGTTATAGTTGGGTTTTTATCTTTGCAGTGATGTCACACAAATGAGTGTTTACTTTAATAAAGTCAAATTGCTACTAGTTAATAAAAATCTACTAGACTTGTCAAAAATTATAACATGAACATAACCTACATTTTCATAATCTGTAAGTAGTTGGACCAAGCCTAAATTCACATGATTAACTAATTGGAAGTAAGGTAGTATCATCCTATATACTTGAGACTATATGTATTTGGTGACCATAGTATAGATTAAAGGATATATTTGAAGAGGTTGATAAGTTATCGGATGAGATGGTAATAGACATTTTGGCATTTAAAGAAAATTCTAATTAGGTTATAGTAGCAATGCAACTGTACGGTTTGAAAAAAGCATTGATCAATCAGAAGAACTTAATTTGGCAAAACACAAAATCTACGATACTTTAGCAGTCCTCTAATTAGGGAAGGTTTATTCATCC
>JAHWXV010456979.1:0-12408 GCA_024586415.1 Phrixothrix hirtus
TTTAGGTTGCGCATTTTAAATTCATTTAAATATTCAGCTGTAACATCTTTATCTGCCGAAGAGCTGTTACTACTTGATGATCATTAAAGTAAGTAGATTTAAATTTAATACTATGTTTACAGTTCATAAGCAACACATTTGAAAACATTCTCTTGTTTTTAGTTAATTATATCGTCCAATTTACACAATTTCCTCTGATTTTTGCTTGTTTTCCTAATTATTCATTAAGTTGCTTTCTGTATTGTTGCATCTTAATAAAATATAATGTTGGATAATTTTTTCTAACCTTTCTTCTTTATGTAACATGCATAGAAATTCTAATTTACAATAAATTATATCGCAATCAACCTCATTAATGTTAACATTTAATGGCTATAGTGGCTAGTTAAGAAAAAATTCCCCAAAAAATTAATAAATGAAAGCACTTTGATATTATTAAGAATGTTTTGTAAACTCTTATTAAAAACACAATAAATAATTAATCGTACATCTTCAGCAACATGGTTTATAGAATTTCAGTTACACCAATTAAATGATTTCTCCCCAGCATGGATGCATATATGATATCATGACATGTGAGTTTTCAACATTTGTATTCTGCCAAAATTACTTTAAGTGCTGCGGCATTGATGAGCAGAAAATTTCTAAATCACTATTTCTAGAATTATTTATTATCGTCCAATACACTGAGAACATTGAAATAGCTTCTCTCTATTATGCATATTTAAATCTATGCACTTCTCAACTGCTGTTTTAAAAACTACTATATCTACTATACGAATATTTAAATGGTTTTTCAGGTAAAAGTATTTTATTTTAAAATAACACAATTCAAATTATAATCAAATAATCATAATACACACAGTGTATTATTTACATTTACAAAATCAAAACAAACAAAAATCCACAGACATCTCATTAATGTAATACTTATAAAACACTGCTGATTTACTTAATGGATAAAATTGAGATCAAGATCTCTAATACGAGGAGCATACAGAAACTAAGAACCGATAGGGTATAAAATATACAGAAATAGTTTATTTCTTACATATATAGGGTGTTTCAGATAATATGCCATTTCTTTAAAGGGATAAAAGCAGGCCTTATAAACCCTTCAATAAGCGTAAAATTAAAAGCAATGCGAATACTAAAAATTCCTTCCTTTTAATAATAACAAGTCGACTATGTACATGTTTTCAAATATAGAAATATCAACGAGTAAGTGTTTGTTACTAAATAAACATTTCCGTAGTAGTGCAGAATTGTACGTGTTTATTTTAACTTTTGAAGCAGATGCATAGAAACAAGACTGTAAAATGATACACCTTTGTAAATGTCAGCGAACCATACCTTGATAAACAAAATTATGCCAATTTACGTCAGTTACTAGATGCATTTCGTTGTCCTACCAGTATTTTAATAATATAAACTAAATCGCAAAATTGTGCCCATCTACATCGTGTTTAACTGATTATTGTGCACAGCTCTGTAATAGTGCAGTACTTACAGAGGTGTGATTCAATTAATATGGATTTAAAAACTGTAAAATGAAAAATTAGATTAAGAGAAATAAATCTGTAAGTGAATTAACGTACCTTAACATTTTTAATTATTTGTAGTTTTGAAGGCAATTTCACAAACGTACCTTAACATTTTTAATTATTTGTAGTTTCGAAGGCAATTTCACAAAAATGATACTAAAGGAGTTTGTAATAATGTAGCTGAAATTTTTAAGACAATCTAATTGGCCATTTGGGTAATTAATTATGTATCCGAAGAAAATGTTAGGGAAAACTGTTTTGAAAATTTTAAAACGTAAGATAATTAATTACATTAAGCCTGATCAATAAGATCGTTTTAAAAATATCAACTATTATAATATTCCTCTAATAGCGCTTTTTAAAAATTGCTTTTGAAACAGCGAATAAAACAATGTTTGTTTATTTTAAGTCGAACTGGGAAAATTATTGTGCCTTCCTCTGAATACTGTTACAAAACCAACTAGAAAATTCTAAAACGTCTCAAAGTGTTTGAAGTATTTATATTTTAGGTGTAGGATGATGTCACGCAATTTTAGAAATGAAAATCGAATTTTAGGTGTAAAATTATAAAATGTCAACAAATAATTGCTTAATCTGTCTTTACATTTAAACACATTTTCTTAGAATGATGCATTACTAAACTCTATTTTTATTAAGATCAGTTGTTAATAAATAACTTCTTTAAAATTGTTAAAACAATTGTATATATTATTTAAATTCTTTCAATTGAGTGAAAGGGTAATCTCCTTATCCTGTTACTTATTGCAGTGAACAAATCACAATGTGCCTGCTACAGCTCTAAAAGTATGTTACTGTAAATTCATACTGTTAGGTAGGTCAGTTATAGTTTTATGAATGATTTAACAGTTTTAGCCTGAATACAACCATAGGCAGCTCGCTGTACATATTTATAAAAAAATTACTTTTTTGTATTTGTATTGCTTTTAATTTCGCGTTTATTGGAATGTCTGTAGGGTCTACTTACATCACATAAAAGGAATGTTATATTATCTAAAACACCCTGTCTACACTATTTTTCTACGTAGTCACCATATTTATTGAGGCATCTGTCGTATCACAACACCAGTTTTTGTTTTCCTTTGTCGAAAAAGCTTTTCCCCAATCCATCTAGCCAATTCTGCACATCTTTTATTTATTGGTCACTCCCTAGACTCTGACCATCCAAAAAGTTTCTTTAGACGGAGAAATAAATGAAGCTCACTTGGAGCTGCACTAGAACTTTATGACGGATGTCCAAAAATGCATGGCCGCATATCGCCATCCGTACACGGGCATTACTTCAAAAATTTGGTTGAAAGCGATTTTCATTTATTTATTCACCGGGCGGTCAGATTCTAGGCAATGACCAAGAAACAAAGGAGGTTATGCAGAAATAGCTAGACGGATTGGGGGTAAGTTTCTTCGACGAAGGAATACAAAAACTGGTGTTGCGATACGACAAATGCCTCCATAGATATGGCAACTATGTAGAAAATGTAGCTTTTGACAACAAAAATACTTTTTTACAACCAATCAGTTCTTAATTTCTGGGTACGCCTCATACTTTAAACTTCTCTAAATAAAAGATAACACGCAAAATCAACAATTCGTTATCACTACTTTCATATGAATTTACTTTTTTTAGCACTTTACAAAGCTAAGCCATCTAGTAGCAGCATATTACACTAGAGTTAAAGTCATACTAGAAGATTTTAGGTGTTGTTATTGCCGTGTCTTCGCCTGTTATTGTTCCCTCATGTAAGAACTTAGCAACAGTAGTTATCAAATATTTGTAATTAAAGCCGATAACCTAAATTCAAATTCACCAGGAGTTGAAGAGTACATTAGGAGAATTTGTAATATTATTTAACGTGTCGTGATTTAAACATCATAGACAGCACAGTAAAAATGCACATGCAGGTGGGACACCCGCAATCCTTAACAGCGAATAAAACCTCAAAAAATTTCATTTCGTGATGAAAGATATATGGTACATAATATCTACGAATTGAACATGAAATATTGTCTGCACAATCGTTACCAAAAATGCATACAGATACACACAAGTACGATTGAGTTGCCATTAGCAATCTATACAACAACATGATACTATGCGACACTATGACATAATTAAGTACAGAATAATGGTGCTAAATATTGACCAGCCAGGCCCGTGAAGCAGGGGTGGGTTTAACAATACATATATTCAGGCAACACGGCATATGATTTAATCGGAATAAGCCAAAATAGGCCAGCGCTACTTGTTCAATGAGTCACAGTAACGCTTAAAAGACAAAAGACAGCAATTAAGAGAGAACACTATATATAAAGTCAATCTCACGTGGCGAACAGATTTCCAAGCAAAATTCAAATAAATAATTGCAACGGTAAATAAAAGTAAAAAAGACGCCTTTAGTACTAATTATTGTCTCTCTTGCATTGCGTGTAGTTTACTTTGGATTCTCCCTACATAAAATAAAAGGGAGGAGCGTAACATAATCACAAATGATAAGTCATAAATAATTCATGGAAAAGGTGTAATGATTTCTAGTATAAGTTGTAGAACTATGCATAGACTCACAGAATACTCAATATTTGGTCTAATGCCAGTTGAATTACTAAAATTCTGTACGCAATACGCTAAAGGGGCAGTTTGTCTTCAATGGACCTTAAATGATTGCTGAGTTTAACTCGACCGCAATTAGATACGTTAAGATTCGAATATAGGTGAAGATTTAGCTGATATACAAGGTCTGGGTCACCTCTCCTAGATTATATAATGACATGTAGAGCGGCAAGTCTACACATAGGTTAACAGGTCGACTAGTGTTGCACGGAATAACCATAGAAGTAGCGTTGGGTTAAATAGAAACCCGTTGCTTTGTTCTGTGAACAGAAGGTAACAAGTACCTAGGAGGAGATAGGGGGCAGACGTACATTGACGCATAATTATTTCATTTACATTAGCTGTTTATAAAACAAGTCTCGGTATGGAGGTTAATTCTTAAATTGCTTGTGCAAGCGCATAGTACATATAATAAAAGCGGATCAGTCGGTTATTAATCAACTACCTGTTTAAAAAACTTCCTAAAATTACAACTTATTTTACTGGAACTTATATCATCAAGGAAAGTTCTGGAAGAAACTGTTTTAACACAGAAATTTTCAATACAGCGAAAAGGTCGTGTCGTCTCATTGTCATTTTTCGGGCTCTTTATTTAAGTGCATGTGCAATTGAAACGAGTGTTCTATATAAAAATATACTTAATTAGTTTAAAGTGTCAACAGATGCATTTTCTTCCTGAACAGAATATTTATTAAACGAAGCTAGGATGGCTTGTAATTTAAACGTATTTGCGATATATCGTTTAATTGTAGGTTTTGCATAATAGAATTATCAGCAACCAGAAGGTTGCTGCAAAAAATACTGCAATTAGCCAGCGGCGGTTCTTAATCAATATAGGATTAATTACAAGTTCTGTATGTAGTTATTAAAACCAAGGAGGTCGTCCACAGCAGATAAGATAACTAGAATTGTTTTGCAGGATTAATAATAATGAACAACAATGAATCATAGATTCATTGCTACGATACAAAGACTAAAATTTATAGGAACGAATTGACAGAACAAGGTTTACCACCAAGAAAATTCAAAACGCAACTACGGGCAGGGAAGATCATGTTATCTGTTTTTGTGATACTCACAGTGCAATTTGGTTATATTTCTACAAAGAGGAACTTGATTCCCGAATTGGACATTAAAACTCAGATGATTCAATTTGTTAATTTTGCATTATTCATTACTTGAAAATAGGAACACAAGATTTCGCATTTCAATCTTTACTAGTATGGAATTAATTAGGTTTTTTGTTTGAAATATGAAATTCATACTATTATTTAAATATTTTCAATATCCATATCTTTCTACTATGAGTTTTTCTACGAGTTCACTTTTGCATTGTACATAATTCATACAGAATCTTGTGTTTTCGTATGTATATTATTCAATTTTCGTCGATGTTAACAATAATAGTTTAAGGTAAATATTTTTAGTCAGCAGCTACTGTAAAACTTTAATTTTATAAATTCCAGTTGAGAATCTAAGTTTTTATAAGTTTTAAATAATGTTAAAGATTGTAACGCCACAGTTTTTTCGTTGACCTAATTTCCTGTTTTTTTTTGTTGCCCAATGTAGTTAACCTCAATATGAAACTGGAGTTACATGTCAAAAGCAATGAGTTATTACAATTATCCTTGCCCTAAAAGATATATCTAAAATTGTTCGCCTTTTGGACCCTCAGTTGTTGTTTGAGTGTTATTTGATTAAACGATCTCAGCGATTTTGTGAAAATGGGAAAAAATCGAATACCGTTCTCTTCTTACATTGAAAAGCAACACGTTTGCACAAATTAAAGTTGAAATGGACGAAGTTTACAGGAATTCTACCACATCATGTGCCACCTCAGAGGTAGTCAGCTAACCTTAAACGTAGTTGTACCAGGTTGGCTAATGATGAATACTCGGAACGGTCTATAACTATTACCATCACCTAAAACATTGAAACAGTCGAATTAAGGTTAGAGAGATTTCAGATAGTAAAGGACTATTCAGATAATGCGTGTGTTATGTACTGATGAAACAATTGAGTATGCAAAAGCTATCCACACATTGCATGCCGGTATTTGTCACGTTGGATTACAAATGCATTCAATTTTCACATCTCCACAGCTCTATTAGAACAGTTGAAGTGCAACGAGGTGGACTAATGACGCTTATTCATAACTGCACATGAAACATGAATCTACCTGGGATGAAGGAATAATCCACAAAATGGACTGCGAAGAATGAACCCTCTCTAAAGGAGGGTGAAACCGTTGCTTCTCCCAGAAAGCGTACCACGCATCTTTGATTAATAAATTGAAAGTAGAAATTGCGAAAAAACAGCTACATTTAAAAAAAAATGATATGCTATTTCGGCAAGATAACGCACCCACACACTTCAACCGTTACTATGGCAAAAATCTACGCACTTCAGTTCGTATTGATTTACTACCCACCATACTTCTTAGACCTGGTTGCTTGCGAGAATTTTATTCTTTGCTAAGCTCAAAATTTGACTAGAAGGACAAAGATTTTAACCTAGGAGGTTATCGCTTCTGTCGGAGCCTATTTTGTAGAGTAAGATGCCGAATACTATTTAGAAAGACTACGGGGATTGAAACATCGCTAGAAACAGTCTATAACAAAAAGCAAAAAATTGTTTGTTTCCATTTTAGACTCACAACATTTCAGTTAAGATTTTTGCTGGTCATTGTTATTTTTCTTAACAGTATATATAGTAAAATTAACAAAGAGAGAATTAGAGTAGGGTTAACCACTTTAACACATAAAAATAAAGAACATATTAAATATTAAACAAATGTAATCGTAGCGAGTTTGGATCGCTGTCATGAAGTACTTATATTTAATCAGCTGAAATAGAATCTGGAAACAGAGACGCACAAGAATGTATAAATTATTTTACTAGAGTTTGGTATAAAAAATAAGAAATAATAATAAACATTATCTTGGTAACTATACCAAAATATGACGTTTGTGTAGTCCTATTACGTCAATGAAATTGGAAAGTTAAATTCTATTTATTCATTTGCGCTTCCAAAAAAAAATGCTAAGTTATAGTTTGGTAAGTTATGTTACTCGTTTATGTGAATTACTTTTACGCTTTTTATAGCTATATACGTCATTAACTGCTTTTCTATCTTTTGTTATGGATTTTTAGCTATAGAAGCTGCCATTGCTTTTCAGGAAGTGATGGTGTGTAAGTAAAGCATTAAATTAATCAGATAAGGTAAATGCTATACATACAAATTGTAAAATATACGTTTGCTGACTAATTCATGTAGTATTTTCTGAACACTATGATTTACATCAAATTTAAATAATTAATACATCTAGAGAGAGTTCTTTGCCAACTCTTTACTCATTTTTTGACAACTTGATAGCGGGCTTAAATATTTTATTACCATCCATTAATGCACATTCCAATTAATGCTGCAGTAACTGTCTCCTTAAATATAGTTTCGTTATCATCTTTACGGTCTTATCGTATTCTATGGGTAACTATCTTCAAATCGATAGCTAATTTATTAATTGTAGAATCTCAACTAATTTCTGATTTATAGCGTTATCATCCGATAAGCTTTTTATAGCAGTTACACTCTCATTATTTTTACTTGAAAATAAATTATACATAAAACAACCATTGCTAGCACGAGTTATATATTCTTGAAACATTTTTTAACCACTACACTCAGGAGGAATGGACTGCATTGTATTAAACTTAAATTATTTAATAAATCTGTAAGCTAGAATTGCTATTAAATCGTAGAATACAGGAACATTGTAGAGGGTGAGCTGTTCCAAGGGTAACTTAAACCACTGTTCAGCTTAGAATAGAGTCGACAAATGAGTAAAAGCAAGAATAGTTAAGGAAGGATGGAATTCCAAATGAGTTAAATCATTGCTCTAGAATTTGTTCCTGAATTACTTGAAACCTGAATGAGAGTAGGTGAGCTCGGAAATGGTTTTTCCTACAATAAAACAAAAATATCTGGATGTACAGAATAACATAGCTGCACAAAGCTAAAAAACGTTTAAACGAAAAGTAATTTGTCATTAACGGAATAGAAGTATAAAGATTTATATATATTTATAGATATTTGAAAATTATTAAGAAAAATTTATTCCTCAAGTGGGGTTCGATCCCAGGACCTTTGACTTTACGCGCCAATACTCTACCACTGAGCTATCGAGGGACTTCTAAGTTATACATATATTATTAATGCGAAACAGACAAATTTACTCAAACTGGAAGAGTGAAGTCTGATTTTAAAGTCACAAACTTGTGAAATGTTCAAATATATAAACAAAAAGTAATTTGTCATTAACGGAATAGTATAAAGATCTATATATTTATAGATATTTAAAAATTACTTAGAAAAATTTGTTCCTCGACTGGGGTTCGATCCCAGGACCTTTGGATTTATGCTCATTAATAATATATGTATAATTTAGAAGGATTCGTTTGTCGACTGGTGTCAAGTCCTTCGATAGCTCAGTGATAGAGCATTGGCGCGTAAAGCCAAAGGTCCTGGGATCGAACCCCACTCGAGGAATACATTTCCCTAAATAATTTTTAAATATCTATAAATATATATTAAAAAAATGTTTATTAATTATCTACAAAAAATTGAAAACCGGGAAAATTTTTCAAATTTGAAACATATTTTAAATATCTTTTTTTGCAATTTATTGGTTTTTAATGTAATACTTTTGTTTATTTTCACACTTTGGTTTTAATTTTTTTTATTTTTCAACATCTGTGTTTTGGTAATCGATTTATAAACCAGCATTTTTTAATTAGTAAGTGATTTTTTGAATTAAAAACATTTTTTTGCAAAATTGTAAAAGTTAAATATCTTCCACATTCTCCATCTTCTGACAATGTCATGTCGATCATTCGACTATACTAATTTCTTTATAAATGTCATTATTATTCAACAAGTGTTTTCAATTACTAAATAAATGGGAATTATGGAAACGACCATTGAATTTATTTGTACCGAAGTGCGTACAGGATGTCTCAAAGGCGAAAGTCTGTTAAATATAATTTTCATAAAGATAAATTTAACTTTTAAACTTCTGATTAGAGCATTTGCAAAATAAATAAAGTAACGAACAATGTTGTGTTAGGCGCACAAGTGTAATAATTTGTCGATTTTTATTACTTTAAATTAAAATTAGTGTCGTTGTAAAGGATGAATGTGCTATGAGATAGCAATTTATAGCATCATCTTGTGCATACTTCTGATGTACATATCGTAATTCTAATTTGACTTAGGTTAAAGTAGAACCTGAGAATCGAATTTGGTACTCTTAACTCGTCCAATAAATGTGTGTTGGATTTCAATCTCTTATTACAATTTAGAATAGTTGTTGCGGAACGATTTTCAGCACGTATTGCAGACGAGTACAAAAACCGGTGTCCAATATGCCTGATTAGTTTAATGCAAGTACAAATAATTGAAACTATTAGCAAGATTACGCGAAGGAGTACACGGTATAGTCAATATTCTGCTGGTTAAATTTTCTCTGGCACCCATTTATTTTGACGCTTAATGTTTTCAACAGCGGATAAGCTTTTATAACTGTCACTAGTGAAACTGCGGCTCCTGTGTTGAAAATTTAATTGAAATTAACAGCGATATTAGTGCAGTTACTTTCATGCTTGAACTTTAATCTATGACCAATTTGTGGTCTAATTTTATGAGGGAGGTTTTTTCAACCTCAAATGATCCTAAAACAAAGATAAGGTAAATAACCAAACGAATTTAATACAAAAAACTAGATACAAACATGGACATAAGGCACTCGACATATCTGCGGGCAAGCTTTCCAATTCCCTCTTCATGAAATATTGCTGCCAGTGAGTTGTTGCGGGACTCAATGTTGTTTTGAAGGTCATAATTAGTTTCGAACCGCTGCTCTCCTAACCACATTTTCAATTTATGGAAGATGTGGAAATCACCATTCGGCGACTTTCGTGGTCATCAGACAACATATTTGAAATCCATTGAGCGCACAATTGTTTGTAATGTAGGTGTTCTGTTGTAAACAAAAGATGATAAAACTTCAGGAAATTTCACAGACAACCCACTTATGGTAAATATCCGTTGCTTTCGAATCATTTGTTTATTCGTTTCGATCAGCTTGCGCCCTTCATCGTGAATATGGGTTTGACCCTTTTTAAATATCCTACACCATTCACGTACAACACCATCACTCACAAGGTTTTCACCGTTTGTTGTATGTTTATCTGCCTGTTTTGTTACTAAGACTTGGCCCTCTTGGACCAGAACTGTTATAGTCATTTCACCATGCTTACTAGAATTTTGCCGAACCTGGAGGAGTTTCACCACTAGTAGTGATTTTTAATATGCTGAACATCACATTGACACGCGGCCTACGATTTACTTCCTTAACTGAGAAGAAAGCATGTTTTTAAATTTATTTTTCGCTGCAAAATGTACAGACCGATCGGGTTTGCACCCGCGTCTCGTGTATATAACGGCAAACATGCTAACCGCTACATAAATCGCAACCTACGTTTACCGGGAAAGTCAATCATAACAGCCATGTTTATGTGCCTGCAACTCAATAACGTAATGACGGTCGAAGTGGCAGTGGCTTTAGCGCAGTCGCCCTCCACGCATATCTACTACTTGATTGGCTGTATACCTGCACGTTCCAGGGTTAAAAAAGGGTCTCGTGTTTGAAATCCTATTTATATTTAAATGAAGGAAGTTGAGTTCTATTTCCAGCAGTAATTACCACAAAAATATGAAAAAAATGCCACTAAACTACTTTTACGGTATATAAGCAATTTTACTAAAAAAAAGTGATAAAGTGAAGAAGTAATTTCGAAAAAAAAATTGTAAAACATAACACATCGACAATAGCTGCGAACACCGTTTAAAAACATTGATTCATGAACTAATTTCGATAAAGCGAGTACTGTAGAATTAAAAAAAATAGGCAAAGAGTAATAGTTAATAAAAGAATTACAAGGATAGTTGCAAAAAAAATTCAAAAAGAGCAATAAGGGATACATTTGTAGGGCTATGAGCTCATTCGTTTTACATAGTAGATCAGTGTATGACCATCATTTGCAAAACTAGAAATAATTGAAAAAACAATCGAAGTTTTCATCTTTTCTCATCCAGCTTATAGTTATTTGTATCACAAGGCCAGAAAGTTAACTTTTGCAAGTACGAGTATATTTACAGGCCGAAGCGAAGCCGAGGCCTGCAGATTACGAGTACTTGCAAAAGCCTTTCTGAACGTGTGATAGATACACAAAATCTTTTGTGCCGACTTTTGTATAATTTTGATATATAAAAACGATTTTTCAAAATGAACTATGTTTTAGTACCACTGTATACGCATTTTAGGAATTTTAGTAATTTAAAGTTGAAATAAACAAGGTTGGCATACTTGTAACCAAAAATATAACAGTAACCTACAAAATTAATTTTTATTAATTAGGTATCATGTAGCATGTTATCATTCTTTACTTTTCTTTGCATTCTCCTTAAATTACTATAATTTCAAATTATTAGTCTGAGGTTATATTAAATAACCTAAACATGTAATTCTTTTGTCAAGATGACAAATATTTAGTGTGAAGTATGTCACAATATGAAATCGAAATAACGCAAGTGGCAGAATCACCAGTGTTTAACAACGGCCTCCAAAGCTACAGAAGCTAAACACTGTCGGGAAAATAAGTCTAAAATCGGTAAATATGGGCGCCACTGTTTTCAAGACCTCTGCAGACAGATAATGTTCGAAGAACGCCCTATATGTCACGATATAAATTGAACTAACCTTTTAAAATGGAAAACAGACGCTAACGCTACTGCAGTAACGGGATTCAGAACTGAAAGAAAGGTTCTTATTCTAACAGTGATTCTTTACCTATTATCACTCTGTGTATGAAAATCGAAGAACTGATACTGAATTACTAATTCTGCTATTTGAAAAATTGAAAGCGTGCGGTGGATTGAATAAAATAACTGAGGGCTGATCTCATTACTGACCACCCGGTATAACATTTAAGGAACTATATTTTAAATTCTTTCAACAAAGAATATTAATGCAGAAATAATTACTTTAAGGACCTGTATCATTAATTAAATTTGCAAAATACAAGATTACTTTTCTACACGCACTGTAGGTTTAAAATAGCATTTTAAGTTGTAATGTGACTAAATAAGTAAACAACACTTCGAAGCACACAAATATT